>OY856187.1:44862627-45144183 GCA_963693315.1 Diogma glabrata | reverse complement strand
GAAGATAAAAAAGCGTAACAGTATGTTTGGATAATTTTTTTAATTTCAAATAAATACTTTACTATAAATGTTTAAACGTAAATTATGCATAACCACAATGTGTTGACCTATGATTTTCTAATCAAATCTTTACCATAAATCACTTTTGCTAATAAAAGGTTAAATATAACATGGAAACCACATTTTCTTTTCAAATTAAGATTTTCTTAATAAAAACATGAAACAACAAGACCTTGTCCATAATGCAAATAAACCAAATAAAAAACAAAAATAACGTTAATTAAAGATTAAAGTCTTAAGAAAGATGAATGCAATAATACAGAAAAAAAAACAATTTTCAATTAACAAAAAAACAAACTTTAGATAATAATTGAAAATGAAAGCGAATTGATCTCTTGATCTTTGTTTACTTTAACTCTTCTTCTTCTTTGTTTTCTTGGATTATATTAATTGTTTTGACAATTTTTTTTCTTTTATTCAAACCAATAGGTCTTCTTAACATGTTTATTCCGACTAAATTCAACTTTTTGTTTGTGGTTTATGTGATGAGTATATATTATTTACGGTTATAATCTTAAATTATGTTATATTAAAGTTGTCGCAATAAAATATTGTCAAACTGCAGGTATATCATTGATTTGTTTTGCTTGATAGACGATAATCGATTTTGTTTTCTTATGTTCATGGGTAATACACAACGTGATTGAAAACATTTCTTTCCACAACAAAACATGCAGAATGGAATAATATTTCGAATGTTTTTTAGATAACTATGGTAGATGATAAATATATTTATTTGCTATGTTTAGGAAGTAGGTAAAGTAATTATGCTGATCTGTTCCATAATATGTCTCTTCGTTGTTTTATTTTAACATTTACAGTTAAAACAAATAAGACGTCTAAGTCTTCTTCTTTCATAATATACCCTAAAGGAATTAGGAGTTTTTTTTTAAGTGAAAACTTCTTTAGGCGCACCACACACAGATTTTTCCGTAGGTAGTAAGTTAGGCTGATCCGTGACGCTCTGAGGTGAAACTGGTGAAAGATCTAAATCATTTCTTAACGTTTCAAATTGCGTTGTGGATATCGTGTTCGACTGATGTGCTGTAGGTAGTGAGTTCAATCCCTGATGTGGTACATATTTTTTTTTTAATTTTTATTAAATACCATTAAAACTATTTTTTTTTATTCATGAATTTATAAAAATAATAAAATTTCTTTATACGAATTTTAAAAATTGATCTATAACGCAGTTTTTTAAAGTTATATTGCTACTGTCTTTTGAAATTTGCATTCGAGTCATCATGCTAAATAAATATTGAATATATATAAAATTGAAAGTATATCTGTTTGTCCTTTATGCATTAATACATTAATCATCATAAAAATTTGGGAAGTTGCTGTGTACACTTAATTTGCTTTTTATTTAACTATCGTTTTAAACGGTAGTTTGCTTTGATCAATGTTTTTTTTATTGAACATAATTTTTATGAAATTAAAAATAACGTAAGAAAGATAGTATAACCTGAAACAATTACATTTGTATATCATAATTATATGTGTTGGAATTTTATCATCTTCACTAAATATGTTGTCGGTTTGAAATTGTATGTAATACATGTTTCTAAAATTAAGTGAAGACTTAATATTTGTAACTTCATACTTGATAAAATCGATTATATCGATTTAAAGCTCTACAATTACATGACGGAAATCGCATAAATTCTATACAAAGAAGCATAGCTTATGTATGGTTAAACATGGATGGCAATCATGATAAATAAAATAATTAAATATGGTGGCACTTAGCCGATAGTGATTTGCAAACGGCATTCGGCAACAATGCGCATTAATACCAATTAATTTGCTTAGCTTACGGCAAGAAGATTTGTAAAATTTAAACTTGTTGATCTATGGGTGTGACAACCACGCGTACTTTAGTCACTGATATTGGCATATGAGTGCTATTTTGACAAATATTTGGTTTACATTGTGAGGTTAGTGTGTGTAGTTAGCGATTTATCGTTCTGACTTGTTTATCATTTATTCTCCTAATACGATCCAAATACTACTAATACGATATCAATTGATTGCGATTGCTAATGAAGTTTTCACTTCTGCCGTGCGGTCTTAAGCACACTCTCTGTTTTTTAACTAAGTGAATAAATCGTTTAAGTTTGAAGATGATTTATAAACTAAGGAAGAAACTGAAAACGATAACTTTAAAATTACAACAACCGAAATTATAAGTATGCTGCCGGTTGGGTAACGATAGATTTGTTAACATGGCGGAACATACTAACCCTACATCCGAAAAATATGAAAAAACGGAATTATTTAATTATGTTGTTAAGCATTTTTTGTATTTGTTAAATTAAATTATATAAGTCATGTAAAAAGGTAAAGAATTAATATTAAAAACACGGGAACTAGAAGAAAGAATTACAAATTCTCCAACAATTAATCCAATTAAATAATTCGCTACTTTAGTTCACCATAATCAATAAATGATTTCAATTCTAACAATCACATATAAAAGATTTTCTGTTTGTGTATAATGTAGGTAAAATATTGTAGTTATATTACCTTACCTGCATATATTACCTTAATTGCATATTTCTACAATAGGAAAAATCTGTTGAAAAACGTTTGTTGTTTGGATTATCTGAAACAAATATGCTTAAATGAATAAAATTAAAATCATAAAGCAAAGAAACAAAAAGTAAAAGAAAAAGAAAAGAACTTTTATCTTTTGATATTTTAAATCCCCAAAAAGAGCTTTCGTTTATAATTAACTTTTAGAAAATTGCGAAATGTATTTTTATGTTTCTGTCAGGTTTTATGAAAATTCTTAAAACTATGTTGGTATGTTTTCAGACAAATTTTCAAAGATGCGGGTTACTGGTGGTGAAGCAGGGGATTTGTACCCCATTTTGTCAGTACTTTTGTAAGCCATTCCGAAACTAAGCAACAGTTTAATTATTTTAAGTTATCTTGAAATAAAACTTTGATTATATTTAAGCAGTTTTTTTATGTGTTTTTACTTTAATGTCACTAACAATAGAACATCGTTATATCTTTATTCCCTTATTGTTTTTCACAACAAAATACTATTATGACGAAGAGATGTAAATAAAAGATTATGTACGATGTAAATAAAAGATTATGTAATAAATTTTGTAACACAAACTTTTATTTTGTCTGGAATACGTTCGTGGTACAAGAGATTAAGATAAATTAATAATTTTATGCGGATATGAATAAGTGAATATTTAGTTTGTGTAATTTTAAGTATTAAATGACATTTCATTTAATTAAATTTGATTGTATTTTGAATTAAATTTTATAGTATTTTGGGATGATTTGGGTTGCCTCATACGGGGATCACATAAAACATAATGGTTTAACGTTCAAATAAATTAAGTTGGTTAAGTTGCGAGAGAGTCTCACGTTCGTTAATATTTGGTTTGTCAGACGTCAGATATAAATCAAAAGATAAGCTAGATGATTGTACACTACATCTCACTGTAACATTTAAACATTATGATCTTGATTAGGCTTAATAAAAGTAGATCAGCGAAGTCCGAGATCCCGCATGGACGAACGAATTTTTTTTATTTGTAAATATTTTTTATTTTTGTTATACAGGTGTGACAACCCCGCATATTCCAGTCCCTGCTATTGACATACGAGCTAACGTGAGATATAACATACCACCGAAAATAGCAGTGAGATGTCACTAGCCAAGGTGATATCTAAGGGGTGCTTGCGGATGAACTTTATTCAGTCAACGGTAGCACCCTCAATCTTAGCTATGGAGTATTCCTTGATGATGCCACGTTATTCCTTACTCAAAGAATCGAGCCTTTATATAACTCTACACTGAAAAAAAAATATAGGTAATTGTCACCAAAAACTATACTTAACATAAACCAAGCAAATCGGTTGTTTTTCAACCAGCTAAGCGCAAGTTTATTATTAATAATTTTGCTAGAGTTAATTTAAACGTTACTTTTGCTAAGTAGATTTTAACCTTGCATCTAGTCCATTTTAACTAATGGCATCAACTATTACCTGCAGGTTGTATTGACCTTTGCTAATCATTTAAACTAAACCAATTTTTTAGTTATTTTCACCTATATCGTAAAAAACGTTAGTTTGTATTAAACTACGTTTCTAACGTTCACATAACGAAGCATGTATGTAAATTTAACAAAATTTCAAAAGAATTGCTAAGTTAAGGTAACTTTTGAAAATTATGAAACAACTATTCACAAATGTCATTTTTAACGAAGTTGCCTGTTTAAACTAACCATTCTTCAACTTTGCGTAATAGTTGAATTCAACCATATGTTAAACTACAATTCGTTACATCGTTTTGCCACACATTCTTTGATTTGCTTAAAGTTTTTTACAGTGGAAGAAAAAAAACATATTTCTTAGACTAACAAATTTTTTTACCGCGAGCTGTTTTTCCTTTATAGGTTTTGTATATACATACTAGGTATATTTTTAAAAACTACGGATTTCATGTATGTTCAAATTTATGTATTTAATGAACTACTTGAAGGATTTTAAAAATTTATATTTGTCTTAAAAGTAAATGTGAGGTTTTTCTGAGGTCAAAATAACAAATTTTGGTAATTTTTATAAAAAAATCATAAAATAATAAGAGTTCGACGGTTTGATATACCGGATTTTTTTTCTCCACAATTATAAAACTTGATTATTTTTCTACATAGTACCAAAATGTTGAATTTTGATCATTTTTAAAAATTATGTACAAAAACAATGATATAACTTCAGTTGACTCAAGTTTGTATGAACAAATAACAATAAAAGAATATATCAACATCCCTTATTATTTTGTAATAATAAATTATAAAAAATTGTTACTTTTAATTTTTTTTTTTGAAAAGGACTCACTTTTACCTTTAAAACAAAATACAAATTTCAATTAGTTCTTGAGATACATTAAATTGAACATATATGAAAGCCGTAATTTTTAAAACTACCCCTATCTATAATAGGAGAACCGCTCGTGATATTAAACCATTGAAATACACAACAACCAATCCTTTTTGTCAATTTTAAAAAAAATTTATGTGTTTTGTGAACTTTTGAAAATAAAAAAACCCAAAACTATTTGTTATTTAATTCATTTATTACAAATTTATATTTAAAAAATATGTACATTATATAGATTATAATAAAATTTTAAAATTATATTGAAATATTGAGTATTAAATTATTACTGTTTAATATATATATTACATTATAAATAATATTACGCTGACTCTTTTAGATCGTGGCATAAAGTCAGTACTGCTGGAATATGATTATCATATTTTGTTGCAATATTATAAAAAAACATTTGAATGAACATCCACGGATTATAAGCAGCTTTGGGGTATTTCAGATATTTCAGATCGAAAATGTGGAAGATTTTGAAGCATATATCGAGAGCCTCTAAAAAACTTCCAAACTTAAATTTATGATTGTCCAAATTACGAAAAATTGGTGGAAGTCTAAATCATATCCAATGACACCTAGTAGTGAGTGGTTGCACTTTTTGCTTTTTTAATGTCTTTACGTATTAAGTCCAATTTTTTTGTTAAATCAGAACTATCTTCTGCCTTAATTATAAAATTGGTCTGTGAATCAGAAATAGTAGGCTTTTTTAGATCACTTTTTGATTCATTTTTTGAAGGGCTGGAGGCATACTAGCTGGTAGGAGATATATCATTTGTAAATTGTATGTATCTAAATTTGAAAAGCAAACATTAAGTGAGTGGTTAATATTATGATAACTTAAAACAAATAAAAATTAAGGTTACAAAATATGTTACCTATTGTTAGTTCCTGTTTTGACTTTTAGACTCTTTCAAATAAGGCTTTATTTCTAGACTCTTTTAAATTTAGTTTGAAATGTTTTTCAACTTTAAGGAACTACTCCCACTTCTCATATATACTACAATGTGCCGGATATCTCTTTAAGAAACCGTAGGTTATCTGCAATAAAAAATATCCACAATTGGTTTCATCAGAAAAATCTCAAATCAATTTTGATTCTTGAAAATGTTGTAATTTACCAGTTCTGGAGCTTGAAAATATTTAAATAATGGCCATTATGCCATTAAAATGGTAGTCATATTTGAATCTCACTTGTAACAATTTCCTCGATTCTTTTGCATGCCGTCTCTTTCCATATATTAATTACTTCATCCCAAAGAGTCCGCATATGCATTAGTTTAATTTTTAACAATGCGTATTTTTCCATACTTGATGAAAAACTTGATCTACGCAGGTGAAAAAGTGGAAATTTGAACTTGACCATTTTTGATTTTCCTGAAACTTGGCATATAAGTAGTATGGACAAAATAAAAAATTCCACTTATTTTAAAATTTTTTTAAAGTGCATAGTTTGAGCATAGGGGGCACCCCAACATGCATGAAAAATGAAAATTCTGCAAAACCGATGTAACTTTGAAATTAAATTGCTCAAGAACGGCTATACCGATTTCATCAAACTTTTTTTCGTTTGATAGATGATTAATTGGTCGTTTGAAAAAAAATTAATTTATTGTTTTTATAATTAGTTTTTAAATGAAAATATTAAAAAAACTTTTTTAAAGATGGCGCTAGGGTTAAAGATCAATTGGAATTTAATTAATTTTTTTTCTGAAAATAGTTCTATCCTTTCTCTAAAATATATTAAATTTACAAAGAAGCTTAAATTCTTATTCTTGTGATATTTAATTTTAAAGATTTTTAGTACAGCTGAAATTTGAATTTTTCTTCATTTTTTCAAACAACTTCCATTAACAAAAAATTTTAAAATCAATTAAATTTTAACTTTTTTATTTTTTAAATATAGTTCTAACCTTCCTTTAATATATATCAAATTTACAAAGAGGCGTTAATTCGTGTTCTTCAGATATTTAATTTTAAAGATTTTGCAAAATGCAATGCAAAATGCAATATTTAAAAATATACTCTAACAATATTTAAAAATAAATTTTTCTTCTTAAGCCGTAAACAAATTTTTTTAAGAAAACGCACTTAATAAAGCCACTGTAATGAATTTACTAGCTCTTTACCAAAATGGACCCACATATTATGTAAATTTTTACTTGGTATGGCTCATTTGTTATGGCTTCAAACCATTCATTTTTATGGCTCAGAATATTACCCGTTGGCATAGACTAACTTTTCAAAGTATCGTTAAATACATTAAATACATATATATATATATATATATATATATATATATATATATATATATATATATATATATATATATATATATATATATATACAGTCGAACTTCGATTATCCGGACTTCCATTATCGGGAACGTCTATTATCCGGACCAAAATAAAAATTCGAAATGAACCTCGGTTATCCAGAAAAGCTTCTTTTATCCGGAATTCAATTTTCTACGAATTTATTTTGGATTTGTTTTTTCCTTTTTTTTCGTACGCAGTTTGAAATAAAAACTAGGATGAACATTACGGCAGAATGAGAACGAAAGAAAATTAATATTTAATACTAATTTGCCTGGCTGTTTGTGTAAGTGAATTTTGTGTGATTAACGGGACTTTTGACTTATGTACATTTATGTTTGTTTTAAAATAACTTTATGCTCGAATCAATAGCAGTTAGTAATGTGTATTATTTTCGTGTGGATCTCACATGTTTGTACTTCATAATAAAATTTAATTATAAAGGTAAGTACATGTATTATTTTACCGTTGCGTTTGTTGGTCATTAAATATTTTTCTAGCAAGTTTATTTAGGGAAAATGGCACCAGCTCCGGGACAAAACAAGAGAGCTAGGAAGGTTTTATCTCTCAAAGAGAAATTAGAAATAATAAAGTCTCTGGAAATGGGTGTAACTGTAGATATTTTAAAACACAAACATAGCGTGGGAACATCTACTATCTATGATATTCGTGCCAATAAAACTAAAATTATCAATTTTTATACAAAAGCTGATTCACTAGAAAAAATGTAAAAACGTAAAACCACACGAAGTTCCAAGAACCCATCTGTAGAGCAGGCTTTATATATTTGGTTTCGTCAAAATAGAAATGCAGGCGTGCCTATCTCGGGCGCAATGATTATTGAAAAAGCAAAATATTTTCATTCGAGTTTAAAAATCGACAAAAATTGCAATTATTCACGAGGTTGGTTGGACAAATTTAAGAACCGTTATGGAATCAAATGTTCAACCATAACTGGAGAACAACAAGACTCAGATAAAGTATCGGCCACACTTTACGTTGGTGAATTAGCAGAAAAAATTCAAAATGAAAATCTTAGTCCAGAGCAAATATACAACGCGGATGAAACCGGGATATTTTGGCGTAGTATACCACGAAAAACTTTAGTATGTCACAATGAACCGCAGCCTTCGGGTATTAAAGATTCTAAGGAACGATTGACAGTACTTGTTTGTGCAAATGCCGCAGGTACTCACAAGTGTAATCTTTTTGTGATAGGGAAGCACAAAAAACCGAGGGCCTTAAAAGGAATATCACATCTTCCACTTATATATACTGCAAACAAGCGTGCATGGATGACTCAAGAACTAATGACGTACTGGTTTAAAAAGCACTTTATTAACGAAGTCAAAGATCATCTGACTAAAATTAGGATGCCTTCTAATAGTAAGATTATTTTGCTGTTAGATAATTGTCCAGCACATCCACCGGCCGAAGAATTATCCATGGGTAATATATCCGTTAACTATCTTCCACCAAATTGTACTTCACTGATTCAGCCGATGGATCAAGGAGTTATTCGAAGTTTGAAATGTCATTATAGGCATAATCAACTTAAAACTTTAGTAGCGCAAGAATCGGTCGGTGACATTTCAAATATGATCAAAGGGTTCACAATAAAAGATTTCATATACGGAATAAACCGTGCTTGGGGAGAAATCCCAACAACAGTTCTACAAAACAGTTGGAAAAATATTTGGCCTGAATTGTTACCTGAAGACACCAACGACGATGAAAGTGTTACTGAGAGTACTATAAATTATAATTTTATTGACGAAATTGTTAAAAC
Organism: Diogma glabrata; assembly: GCA_963693315.1. Classification (NCBI taxonomy): domain Eukaryota; kingdom Metazoa; phylum Arthropoda; class Insecta; order Diptera; family Cylindrotomidae; genus Diogma; species Diogma glabrata. Next base: position 45,135,108 of record OY856187.1, on the reverse strand, counting down.
AGCGAGCGCAATAGATAACTTTGATTACGAAACCGTAAGAACTTGGATAGATGGAGATAAAGAAGCTTCCACTTTCGCTTCATTAAATGACGAATAGATTGTAGTAGAAGTGAGAAATATGGCAGACTCTTCTGAACCATCTGAACAATCTGCTCAAAACAGCGAAGTTGAGTATGTCTCTCCCGATATAACGTTAAGCCAAGCAATAACCAACATTCAACATATAATAGATTTTGTCGAAAAAAAGGATTTTATTAGCAAGCAGGAAGTTATGATGCTGGAAATGGTGAAAGATAAAATGTTGACGGAAAAAATTAAAAAACGTGAAACAAACAACAATTGATAGATTCTTTCATGCAAAATAGTAAGTACGCTACAACTTAATAAAACATAAATTTACAAAATTTACCAAAACATAAAAATAATGAATTAAAGCTTTAATGCTATTAATAATTTTTAATTTTATGATAAAGAATGGATATTTTTATCAAAACCTATATTGTTTGTAACAAAATCTTGAATTAAACCTTTTATAATAAATGAATTATTGCAAAAATCGAATTTTTTATAATTTACATCGATTATCCGTAAAATTCGATTAACCAGAATGATCGATTCCCCAACGCTTCCGGATAATCGAAGTTTGACTATATATATATATATATATATATATATATATATATATATATATATATATATATATATATATATATATATATATATATATATATACATATATACGCAGCTCGTCTCAAAATAACTTCGGAAGAGAAAAAAAAAATACAGTCCACTAACGACCAGAGGTATCATTGGTTACATATATATATATATATATATATATATATATATATATATATATATATATATATATATATATATATATATATATATCCATATGTTTATTATATTTATGCTTTTAATAGTTAAAACAGTTAATATTATATATATAAATATGTATATAAATACCTATATTAATTTTTTTATATAAAAGAGCACTAACAAAATATTTTTAATCTTTTAAACTTCGGCACCTTAACCACTGTAACAATAAATTGTTTACTATTAATAGCACTTATAAAAACTTTCACTTAAAAACACTTTGATTATTATTATAACAAATTATTGCTTTAAAATCCACTTTAAATTTGTTTTTAACGAAAGAACTTCTGCTTTTATACAATTCTGCAGAGCAATATTCTGAAAACCTAACTGTATTATGATCATAAAACAAAACATGAAGAAAAATTGGCTGAAATTAAACTGGATGCTTGGTAATATCAACTTTGGTGCATAAGTAGATTTTACTATGCATAGTTAAAATTATCCAATTCATTTTTATATTTAGTCCAGTCAATGACCAGTTGAAATGTTCCCTCGCGAACACCACCTCCAGGGTAAATGCACCTCCCGACAAAGGTCAACTTTGAAGAGGAGGGTAAGTAGAACTTGAATCCAACTTTTTGTGCAAATCGGTGCTGTTTGTAAGAATTATACAGTTTCGCCTTATTTTTCGTTGAATGACTTGACTAATTGTTTAAGTAATGATAACCGTTCGCATATGTTAATTTTTCAGTGCAAGTTAACTTTATGGAAAACAATAATTTATGAAACATTTTACATATATCATAAAGTATTTGTTGAACTTGTATGTTTCACCAATAAGTATTCTTCACTTTAATAAAAAAACTAAAACTTAGAATTAAATTTTAAAACTTTTTATTTTTTATTTTCCGTACTACCGGTTTCAATCTTCTAAAGATCATCCACAGGTACTATACAGCAATTTATAGGGAATTGCTGTATAGTACCTGTGGATGATCTTTAGAAGATTGAAACCGGTAGTACGTAAATAAAAAATAAAAAGTTTTAAATTTTAATTCTAAGTTTTAGTTTTTTTATTAAAGTGAAGAATGCTTATTGGTGAAACATACAAGTTCAACAAATACTTTATAATATATAGTTAGTTCTTCACGTCACTCCGAAGAAAATGTTAATATTATTTTTACATATATATAAGACATCATACACATATAAGTACATTTGAAAAGAAATCCCAGCAAAATAATCTGATTTGGGAAGCGCATAACATAATCAATTGTATAAATTAATTTTTATGTGGAGCTTTAAAAAAATCAATTTAATGAACAAATTTAATGATCATTAACTATAATTATTTTAACTCTACTAATTACACGAAATCAAAATATTTTGCTTTCTAATACCTACTTAAAGTAACACAGTTTCAGTTAAAATCTACATCCCAATTCATATTTCTCTTATTAAAATCGAAATAATAATTAACTTAGCTAGTTTTGTGTTATAAAACTTGCTCAGTTTGAGTTAAACATAGTAAATTTGTAACAAATCAACCCAAAACGGGGTTATTATAACTAAAACCAATTAAACTAGCTTTAGTTTATCATTATTTTTTTCAGTGTATGTTTGGGCTTTTATCATTGAGGAAGGAAATGCGTCGCCATTTTACTTTTGTTCCTGCAAATTGTTAAAACAAATTTGCTGTTTACCGTTTATTTTATTTTTATTTTTACTTTTTCTATCCTATTCTATTTTTACTGTTGGCCTATGTCATATTTTATATGTGTTTGGAATTATTATTTAGTTATTCCTTGTATAAAAAAATATAAAAAACAAAAAAACAAATTTGCGTCCATCAACACCTCACAACGCATGTTGTTGTGAGATCTTGGCCTTGAACTGTTTTTATGCGTTGTTGTGACACATATTGTGGTTTCTGCTACACAACACGTTTTAAAAAAAAGCAAATTTGAGACAGTTGGATTAATAAAGCTTATCTCAAGAAACACCAAAAATAACCCCTCTAATAAATATTTTGAAGAAAGTTTTGGAAATTTTTAGCCCCTGGTTTTTTATGTCTAGAGATATTTACTCATGAGGTCCTTGTTGAAGGACTGATTTTGATGTTGAAGTTCATTTTTCTCGATGAAAACTAAAGATAAAGTGTATTCTACCTTGATACTACAAGGAATGGGAACTAGAAGGATAGAGCTTCAAAGATTCAATGATAGGGATTTGTTTTGAATTAAGGTAAGAAAGATTTAACATCAAGCGGTTGCTATATTTAAGTATCCGTAAGAACTTTGTAAGAGGATTCAAAAAACTTGGGGTTATGAAAGTGATTTCATGAGAATGAGACTTAAAGATGGTGAAAAACAATGAAAACGGACCGAGAAAAAGGAATGGATGTGTAGAGAAGGATGTAGCATGAAGTTTATGTAAGATCTTTTCGATGATGTGAGTGGAAAAGCTACTTATTTTAAAGATTTTTGAAATTATGTTGAAATTTCGAGACAAGAAATTGACTTCGCTTTGACTAAATCTTTTAGGTAAAGGAGTAACCGATGTTAAATTTTGTTAAAAGAACGTCCAGATATAATATTTAAAAGGAGTTTGAGAAAATAGATATGTGGACTATGAAAATTAACGGACCGTTATTTGATTATTTAATGCAACCTTATGAACAAAATAAATTGATGCAGATAAAGTGCAATAAAGTAAAAAGATTTAGTGTTATCAGCACGAGAAAAATGGCAATACAATAAAAAATATAAATGTAAATAGGAAAAGCAAGGATTTCAATAGCTCAAATTGTGATAACTTGTTTAGAAGGGAATATATAGAATAGCGTAATCAGAGGTCTGGTGGTCCTTGAAGGTCCATCAGTTGATCGTGCACGAAGAATACACCCCACTGCTAGCACGAGTTGCTTGGGTTCTATTAACCGACCTCATAACAATCAAAATTTAAAAAAAAAATTAAATTTGAACCAAAAGTGCGTGCCTCAAACACTACCCACCACCCTTGCCATTGTAAGGTTGCACTGCCATGCCACACTCTCCCTGTTTTACTAATGTACACATCATTGTAGCTAAAATTCAAAATCAATTATAATTAAAAAAAATATCAAAATTCCAAACAGATAATAATAAACAAATTAAAATCCACAACAAGCGTACCATTCACCACATCTTTCCTTCTATCCATTCAATTTTGCTGGCATCTTCTGTTTTGGACTTCGTGCCTTACAACTTATATCTACCACTTTGATGTTACTTTGTGTTTAACAATAAAACTATGTTTCTTCCATTCCTTACTTTGCTTTTATTTTTAATCAATTTTATTAATTTCGATCACACATAAATCCATAACGAATCAATTCAAATTATTCCTTTAAACATTGGCAAAATATTCAATAGACAGGGTTAAACTTCATTTGTTTTTGTTTGTTTAATTTTAATTTGTTTTATGTATTTGCTTATCAACTTTCACCAACACCAAAACTTAAATATTTTAAAAATTCCAAAAACAAATTAATTTGAAAGACTTTTCCAAACTAATATTTTTTTTAACAATTTATTTTCATGACCAACACTCAAATATCACCAATATACTGCATATAAAAAAAACAAATTAAAACAAATTCCCATGTCACAACCCAAAAAGAAAATCGTCAGCAAAACTTGTTATTAGGAAATTAGTGCAAAAATGAATGAAAAATAAAAAAATTTAATACGGGCTTTTGTGGGAGTGTCAGATGTACTTCGCAACACTTTAAATAATTATGTTTTTACAAACAAGGGGGTTAAAAAGTTGTTGAAAATGTTATACATACATTTTTGAATAACGCTATAGTATATTACTATTGGCAAAGACATCGGGAAATGGAAGTACAATGGACACAGAATACCTTGCCCATAACAATAGTGGTCTTAACGAAAGTGATAGATAGAATTTTTCGAGGCCATTTTTGTACACATATTGAGTAAAATTTATATTAACAAAAATACAAATTCATTTAGAATCATCTTTTTAATATCTAAACAGGTCGTTTCTTAACCAGTGGCCTATTCCACCAAACTTACAATTCCACAATTACATCAATATTTTCACAAAATTTTTAAAATTCGATAAAAATTGTAAAATTTGGATTTCACCAACTACAATTTTTTTGATGTAACTACAACTAAACATTTTTATTGTTGTAATGTAAAATGTAGATTTGTTTTTTATGAAAAATTGATTTATTCGCAAAATTTTTTATTTCATTTATACAAACCAACAAATTGTGTGTTTTAGAGTGTTGTGATTTTTGTTTTTTTTTCTAAGAAGAAATTTTTTGCCTTCAATGTTGGTTTCGGTTTATTTATTATTATTTATTTATTTATCTGATAAGTTTTGGGTTGCGTTTCGGTTTTTATGACTAAAAAGATTAGAATTAATTTCTGTGATGGTTTTAATTTTAGTCGATTATCATATTATAATTCCTTCGGTCTTAAAGACCTAAGTATAACATTTTCGAGCCTACAATGGTAACGACCGAGGGGCCGGTGTGTTCGATAGCTGTACCGGAAGTGTGCCCAAAAAATCGTCATGTTGTCAGAACAAGGAAATATGCATTTTTCCTTAAAAACGTTCCTTTTAAGTGAGGAACAGAGTTACAAGTAGGAACAATGAATGTGATTGGGATTGGTATGTGAGACCAAAAAATAAATGATTGCATTATAAGTTGGTCAATAAAATATTGTCAAGTTTGTCAAAAGAATGATTTTCATTTATTTTTGTAAAAAAGTTTTCGGAATTGGAAAATTATATGTGAGAAATGAAATGAATTTAACAAGAAATTGTACATGGAAATTTTTGAATTTATTATAATTTTTATTTTTTTCCAACATGATTCTAAAGTTTATTAGCATGAGAAATATTAATATCATAGTTATTTTTTGTTTGAAAAGGTTTATTTGGAAAAATATGTTGATTCAATATTTTAAAATGATATGTGAATTGAAAAGGATTGTCGGCAAAAATAAAAAGACTTATTCTTAGTATGAACTAAAATTGTGATAACTGATATTATTTATTAGTTTTATCCTTTATAAAACTATCGGCTAGAGATTAAAAGAAAATTTCAGTTTTGAAAATGTGTTTAGAGAAAATTTATTGGTATGTGAAACTAATATTGCAATTTTAGAAAGACTTAGAGTTTGTATTTCTAGGAAATAGTGATTGAAAATTGGTAATGAGAAATACGGCACAACAATAATATTAAAACTTGACTAAAGGATATTAATTTACTTTTTAGGTTTCCCCATAAATTATTTTTTGAATATTATTAAAATTAAATTAACAACATAAAACAAATTAAATAAATGTGTTGATATTTTGAAATTGGGGATTTGGATTCTAGAAAACGATTTTGGATTTTTTTCATTTATTAAGTTTGCGAGTTTTTCTTATATTTTAAAAACAAGATTCCAGCCGTAGCTATCTGAAAATATGATATATTTTTAAGGAGCTACATTTAAAAGTAAATCTAAACCTTTTGATGAGATTGCAAAGGTTATCTGTTCATCTGTTTATATATATCTACCAACTTTTTACCGCTAATTATCTCGCTAACCAAATTTATTTATTTAAGAAATTAAGTTAAACATAAAGTTAAACTTAAAATTAAACACGAAATTTTTTTAGAGTCTTCTATTGTAGTCAACAGATCCTCGTTCCTTTCATTTGATGATTACCACATATTTTATAATTCATGAGATGCCTATCCTTGACAAATGCGACAGCTTTTTTAGCTGCTATTTTCTTCGATTAGATCGCTTTTTCCACTCGGCAAACTCCGAAACATATCGATTGCCCGGGATCTTGTACATTTACTACCATAATTTTATTTTTTTATTATTTGGGGGTGAAAATTTGTTTTAGAAAATGATGATAACTTTGTCCGGAAAAAAATGGTGTGCTATTGTCAAGTCCGACAAGGTTACTCTCGATTTCTAAAACAAATTTCTCCCCTCATTAATAATAAACAAATTTTTGATAGTAAATTTAGAAGACTCCGAGCAATCGTTATATTTAGTAAAGCGGTTGAATCGAGGAAAATGGCAGATAAAAACGTTGTCAGACTCGTCAAGGACAGACATCTCACGAAGTATAAAATATGTGGTAATCATCAAATGAAAAGGGAGAGGGTCTTTTGATTGCGAAGGGAATTTTAATTGCCTCTTTGCATTTCCACTTCTCAATACAGAACTGGAAATCCACTTAACAAGAATCCACTCTTTTTGGATCTTGTCCCGACAAACCAATCTATTTTCATGGAAAGGATTTGTAATGCCTTCTAAGACCTTATCAATAAGTATTTTGTAGCCTCAAAGGCGACGTGCATTGGCTTTAAAATGCTTTGGTTTCGATTTTTAAAGTACTTACGATCAAATTATGGTTAGAACCTCCCAAAAACTTATTCAGAGGAATACTTGAATTTCTTGTAGATCGATAAGTCTTTCGGGTGAAATTATGATACAACTCAAATAATTTAGCTTTGCTACCATTGCCATCAGTGCACTAGTTGTGTATGAGGCATGAGCCATTCTACTCTCTAAACTTGAATTAGTGGAATTTTCACTGATTAAATTAGTGAAAATTTTTTCACTGTACAAATTGTGATATTGGCAAATCATTCGGTGAATTGATCACTGATTCATTTAGTAATCAAATTATTACGTTGTTATTTCACTGATTAGAACAGTAAATATTTGTTATTTCACTGATTAGAACAATAAATATTCACTGATTCCAAGTGGTATACTTGAAACTGTGTTAAACAGTGTATATGTTTCGTGAATCAGTGAAAATCCACTATTTCAATTTTAGAGAGTATGTTCTATGCTGGGGCCCTATTCCCGAACACATAAATGTGAATTTTGACAATATTGTGAAGTTTGTATTGCATAACATCAAACGGTTACGGTAACGTTTTTCCGAAAAACGAATTTCACAATATTGTATAAATTCATTTTTGACAATATTGTGAAATTCGTTTCTCGTAAAATCCGTTGAATGTGATGAAATACAAACTTCTCTATATTGTCAAAATTCACATTTATGTGTTCCGGTAAAGGGCTCCTGTTTAATGTGAAAGTATAATGCTATATTTAAAGTTTTTCACTTAGGAACAGCACTGATGTTTGTGATTTTAAAGAATTGTACTGATAAACTAGTGGTTTTCAACCGTCTTAAAAAGGAGGGTTTGTGTTTCATTGTTGGTTTTTTTTTATGTATTTGCAAATGGTTTTTTCGATTTAGATGATTTAAATTCTATTATATTAATGTATATTCTGAGGTGGTTCCATATTTTTTTTCTTTGATGTGAAAAATACGGTTTTTTCAGGAGATTGAAAAAAAATTATTTTTTATATATTTTAACCGATTTTTTCAAAACAGCATATATACAGGGTGAGTCGGGAGGAACGGACCAAATTTCAGGAGTGTATTATACACGCGGAAACAATGTAAAAAAACTCATATGTTCTTATCCGATTTTCATTTGTTTTCAAGTTATAGCGCAATCTCAAATTTTTTTCTTCGTTCCACTTGTATCAAAATTTTCACGTAATTAGAGTATGCCATGCTCAAGACTCTAAACTATTTGACATCTTTGTTGTCTTGACAATGTGTCTGTGTATTGTGATTAAACGTTTATTTTCAAGTTTGAGTGATTAAAGAAAAAAAACATTTCCAGTAAAAACATTTCCAACAAAACGAAGCATTTCCAATGCGTTGGATTGGTCGCGGTAGTCCTATTAATTGGCCCCCAAGATCTCCAGATCTCACAGTACTAGATTATTGTTTTGGGGCTGGTTTAAAAATGAAGTGCACAAGGTAAGAGTGGACACTCGGGATGCACTAATTCGACGTATTAGGAATACTGCAGCCAATTTTAAAGAAGAAAGACATGAAACAATTAGAAGGACAACGGGTCATTTTCGTAGACGAAGCAGAAAATGTTTAGAAGTCAATGGCGGTATTTTCGAACATTTATTAAAAGAACGCTATGATTAGAAAACCATAAATATATGAATTTTTCTTTATTTATTTAGTTATTTATTTATTTATTTCAATTTAAGTACTAGCAAACGGAAATATTTCCAATAACATGCTAGTTATAAAAGTAATACAAATTAAAGACAATATTTAAAAAATAGTATAAAAAATTACAATAAAAAGTTTAAATTTAAAAGTAATACAAATTAAAGACAATATTTAAAAATAATATAAAAAATTACAATAAAAAGTTTAAATTTAGTTTATAAAAAGATAATTTTAATGTAATAAACCAAGAATGTTTAACACAAGATAAAATAAATAATATTAGAATTTAAAATATATAAGAAAATAATTTTAATTTAATTTAATTTAACAATTTGTAAAAGGCTTCTTTTAAACTGGACTAAGTTGGAGCAAAACAAATTGATTTGATTGAATTTAACGTTGTGGCTGTACTGTAATCTAATCAACGGTGAATGAACTCTTAGATTAGTTAGAAAAGTATTATAATACAGAGTGTACGAATGCCTAGTATTATAACAAGGTGTGGTATTCAAACGAATTAGACTAGCCAAATCTGATTCAATACTATGGTTAAGAATTTTATAAAGGGTTGTTTGATCAGCAATAGTACGTCTTTGTTCCAATGATAATATATTATATCGTTTTAATCTATCTTTGTATGGTTGATATGGGAAGCTTAATTTAAAGTTCAGAAATCTAGTAAACTTCCTTTGAACCCTCTCAATATGATCAATATGAGTTTGATATTTTGGATTCCAGACCGGCGAGATATATTCTAATGAAGAACGAACTATTGAATTAAAAATTGTAATAAGTGTTTTAGACGAACGAAAATTTGAACACACTCGCATAACAAAACCAAGCATTTTGAAAGCTTTGTTAACAATGTCTTGAATATGTATATTAAATTTTAATTTGTTATCCATAATAATGCCTAAATCACGAATACTATCTTTTTCGCATAGAGTTAAATTGTTAATATTATAAATAAATTGTAATTGAAAAGATCTAGGCTTAAGCTTTAAGGTAAAACATTTATTAATGTTGAGATATAGATCGTTACTTTTGCACCACTCATATATTTTATTAAGATTATTTTGAAGCGCTATACAGTCAGCTATGGATTTGATTGATTTAAATATTTTCAAATCATCAGCAAAAAGGAGTGCTTTGCAATCCAAGCGTAAGCAAATATCATTAATAAACAAAATAAACAATAAAGGCCCCAAGATTGAACCTTGTGGTACACCCGAATGAGGACAGAAAGAAAATGATTCATAGTCATTAATGCATACAAATTGAGATCTTTGTTTTAGATAAGATTCAACCCACCTGATAAATTTTAGATTCAGACCGAAATTACGTAATTTTTGAAGGAGAATATTATGGTTAACTTTATCAAAGGCCTTTGAAAAATCCATATATATGACATCAACACCAGCGCCAGAGTCAAGCGATTCATAAATATATTCCGTATAGTTAAGCATATTAGTAAGAGTTGACCTACTCTTAAAAAACCCGTGTTGGTTTTTAATAATATTAATATTAGTAAAGTCAAACAGTTTGTTGTGAACAATTCTTTCGAAAATTTTGCTGAAACAATTCAATGTTGCAATTGGTCTATAATTTTCTACATCAGTACTGTCACCAGTTTTCAAAATTGGAACGATTTTAGCTATTTTCCATCTAATAGGAAAAACATTATTTTCAAAAGACTTATTAAATAGAATGGTTAATGGCTGACAGATCAATGCAGAAGTGTTTTTTAAGAAAATAGGAGGAATTAGATCAGCTCCAAAACCTTTATTTAGATCAAGTTTATTTAATACCGCTAGTACTTCTTCTTCAGTTACAGAAAATAAAGAATCTTCCAAAGAGATATCACTTATTGCAAATGTTGGTGTGGAATTAAGATGGGTACTGGTGTACACAGATTGAAAATAAGTCGCAAAAAGATCACAAATTCCTTTGGTTGAACTTTCTATATTGTTTTTAAAACGCATTGATGCTGGGATAGCATTAGTTTTTTTTAATTTTTTTGTAAAAGACCAAAACTTTTTAGGATCTGACGAAATGGAACTTTCAATATCACTTAAATAATTTGTATAACATACATTAATTTCCCTTTTAACAGAGCTCCGCAAAGAAGAAAACATATTGTAATAATCAAGATCACCAGTTTTTTTAAACTTTCTATGAATTAGATTTTTAAATTCAATCATTTTTAACAAACTTTTTGAATACCAGATGGGATATTTACTAGATTTAATTTTGAATTTAGGGACAAATTGATTGATTAACTGATAAAGAACATCATAAAAAGCATCAACTGACTGATCACCGCTTTATTTCCAAACATATGACACCAATTAATTTCAGATAGAGCTACGTTAATTTCATCATAATTTCCTTTGTAAAAATTAAAGCGTACAGATTCATCGGCTTTTAGGAGATCAAATTTTTTAAGATTTATTGAAATTTCAATCGGTGGATGATGTTGATCAATTTTTGATAACACATCCGTAGGATTGCTTACCGTAACATTGCTTACATGCAAATTGGATAAAACCAGGTCTAAAATCCGATTAGATTTGTTAGTTAAATGATTGAATTGGGTAATATCAGTGAAACTCAATGTTTCGATAAGTGCTTGAGCTGGTCTAGTGACACTTAAAAGGCTTGGTTCCAAGATATCAGCAACAAATGACCACTTAATATTAGGTATATTGAAGTCACCAACAATAAGAAAGTTAGAATCAATTTTGTGTGTATTTATAATATTGTTGATATTTTCAAAATAACCATCATAATCCAAGATAGTTGCATTAGGATAAATATAAGGTACGTTCAAATATAATTTTTTGTTTTTAAACTTAAGACAAACCCATATCTCCTCCAAATAAACTTCCCATAATGGTAAACGAAAGCTTTGAAATTTGGAATTAATTGCTATCAAACAACCCCCACCATCTTTTTTATTAGGAAAAAGATTAAGATCTCTATCCCTTCTATAAACAGTGTATTGATTAGAAAATAATTCATTATCAGAAATGTTATCATTTAGGTATGTTTCAGTAAGACATAGTATATCATAATTAGACGCAAGTAAGTTTTTAAAAAAATCATTTGTTTTGCTTCTAAGACAATTAACATTTTGGTAGTAAATTGATAATAACATTATAAAAACTATGTATAAAATGAAATAAAACAACTATTCTAATTAATATTAAAAAAGAGGAAATTAATTAATTATCTCGTAAAATTTGAATTATTTCAGCAGATGTAACTTTAGTGATTTTATCATTATCGAACTTTCTTACCAGGATATCGCCATTTTGAACCCATACATATTTAGCTAGTTTATCAGTTAATAACTCTCTGGCTTTTAAAAGTAGTTGTTGCTTGTAAGGGTTAAGATATTCAGTAATGTAGAAGGTGTTACGACCATTATCAATTGATAAATCATAGCCAATATCACTTATAATACTATTTCTTTTCATTGAAAGTTTTTTAGCTTTGAAGCCATCCAAAATTTTTTGTTTTGTCGAAATATCGTCACATTTCAATATAATTACAGGAATAGTTGTCAAATTCCTTTTAAGAGACCTTGAAATACTTTTAATATTATTAGAAGTTGAAGAAACTTCATAGTAAGCTAGAAGTTTTTGTTTAATATAAGATAAATCTTCATCAGCTTTAAAAGGAATGCCCTGAACAACAAGGTCAAAGCTGCGTTCATTATCATCCAGCGATATTACTTTAGTATTAATACTCTTATTAACACTCACAGTATGCTCAAGAATTTTCATTCTCTTCTCCAAATTCTCCAGTTTAATATTGAAGCCGTCAATTAGGTTGGAGAATGAATCAACAGTTTCTTGAAATAATTTGTTGGAAATAGTTATTGCATCTAAATCCATTTTAACTTTAGTAAGCACAGTTTTTATATCATGTGCTTCATTCTGAGATTCATCAGAAACCACAGTTGGAACAGGAACTGCAATTGATTTTCTTGATTTTAATGGAATGCATGTGCTGCAAATCCAACCATTAATTGCACCAGAAGTTATAAGATCAAATTGATCTTTAGTTAAGCTCAAACATTTAGAATGAAAACTATTTTCGCATACGCAACAGCTTAATCCAGATTTTTTTCTTGTAATGTTAGATGAACAATGTATGCATAACATTTTAATTAATCATTTATGATTAAAACCAACATATAATATACGTTTAAAATTGGATAATTAGAAAAAATATTAAATATAAATTTATTTTAATATCAAATACAAAAATTGAAAATTGTGGACGGAAAAAACAAACACGTCCGATGCGATGCACACTAGATTAAATAAAGATATTACTTTATTTGATATTACGCTATAACTTGAAAACAAATGATTATCGAATAAAAACATATGGGTTTTTTACATTGTTTTCGCGTGTATAATGCACTCTTGATATTTGGTCCGTTCCTCCCGACTCACCCTGTATATAATTATATACACTCTAAGAACTGCAGATCAAAATTTATAGATTCCCTTAACACTGATTTTAAAATAGTTATAGATTAGGGTATTGCTAACAGTGTTGAATTCAATACAAACAAAACACAGGTTTGTCATATATTTCTATAGACTTATGACACCTAATCCTTTTTCATTAACGTTTGGTCTCAAAGATCTAATCGTGAATGAGTCTGTCAGACTTCTACTAGGAGTTAAGATTGTAAATAATATTAAGTGGAATGATCATATTTTTAAACGTTATGATTTTTAGGGCGATGTTGTGAGTTTTTCAACAGTGAACAGCTTCTTCTAGTTTTTAAATCTTTTATACGTCCCTGCATAGAATACTGTTCTCACATAGGGAGTGGAGCTTACGTGAATATTCTAAATTGCCTTGATTTCACTGGCAAATACTCAAGTCTTACTAACTTACTAATGATGAGTCCTATCAATTCCAATGAGCTATAAATGACTTAAATCGGTTTAGTCAATCGTTAGCAATCGACATTCAAAGATACTCATGTTTCGCAAACCCCTAAAACTTTACCGCCACCCTGTGTCATTCCTATGGCGAAATTTCATTTTTCGAAAGAAATTGTATTTTTATTTCGTCGTTGGTTATCTGCGGTTACATGTTGTAACATCGAAATTTTCGATGTTCGATAAAGTATCGAAATTTTCAATAAATCGGCATGTTGTAACATTTTCAACCATCACTTTTTTCGATTCTTCTATTTTTCGATTCTTCGCACAAATGCTGCCAACGTAAAACATTTACTATCGAACGAAAAAGTTGTGACATACTAATTATATTTATTTTCGCTTCGATGATCACTATCGAAGCGAACGTAAGTGATGTTACAACATGTCACCGTTGTGTATGAAATTTCATCGAAATCGTAGGGGGTCAGTTCGGATGCTAAAACAAATGCTGTTGCGGTGACGTGGAATTGCTCCATAGTCAAGTGAGGTCATTAAAAAGAATACTTTATTTAAATAACATAACCGTTTTTTATTTTCTATAATTTAATAAGCTTAATGGCCTTTTACACAGAAATCATAATTCAGTGAAGTCACAAGATAGATGTATGCATATAAATAATTGAATTTGTATTATACATTATATAAACACCTACAAGCGTAAATAGATTAAAATAAAGTAAAAATAAAACGAAACAGAGGTAAAACAAAATTACGAATTAAAATTTACAATTAAAATTTGTGATTACAATTTATGTAAAACGGCATTTGTGTCCTTTAGGTTCAAAAACGATCTATTCCACTTTTTGAAATTTTTGAGTTATTAATTGATTTCGTTTCTTTCCATTAAACTGCAAGTATACGTAGAGCAAAAATTCAAAAATGCGGATCTATTTCTGCGAAAATTGGGTACCAAATTTCAGTTACGTTTCAAAAACAATCTATTCGGTCATAACTTTTTAAACAAAAAAAAGCTATTCCATTTTATTTTGCAATCAAAAACAATCTATTCCAATAAGAATCATGTCGTTAAAAAACAAAACATGGCTATTCCCAAACATGCGTTTGGCGCCAAAATCCTTTATTTCATAATAATCGTATGCAAAAATCAATCGATCGTGATATTTGTTTGAAAGTGGTTGATTTTTTGTAAGCTACATCAATTTTTATATTATCTAGTAAGTAAATAGTAATTATTTTATAACACATAAAATGAATTTTTAATTTAATTTAATTTTAATTATTAAATTTAATTGAATTGCCCGTTATCAGCGAACAGCCGCGTAAAAAAAAATAAACATTCTTAGTCATAAACGATTCATTCAGCAATTGCCAAAAGTTCCGGATCAAGCCGCATATAACAGCCGCCAATTGTATATGTATTTGTTTGGCATGGTTGTGGGAACTGGTCATTCTGCTCTCACAATAGACAACGTCTTTCTGTATTACTGGACAGAGAATGTTCACACCAAGGGCTCCAATGAAATAGCTTCGGCCGTTTATCATCGACTTTGCCACATGAATCTAAACAATATAGACACAGTTCGCTTAGTGGCCGACGGATGTGGTGGCCAGAATAAAAATTCTATTATGGTGGGAATGTGCGAATACTTTTTATCACAGGTTGCACCACGAAATTTCAAAAAAATAGAGTTGGTTTTCCCGATTACCGGACATTCGTCCCGGACATTTCCCGGACAGATATTTAAGAAATCAATATTTTGTTTTATTGTATTATCTAAAATCAATCAACGTGGTAAAAAATTCTTGGCTTAAAAATTCGAAAAGCCAGCGATTTGGCAGAAAACCAAATGATCAATCAAAATGTTAGTTTCAAAACATACCTTTTCCGGCAGCAATGTGTTTCAAAACGAACCTTTTTCCATCGTGTAAAGTTCAAAACGTGTCTATTCCACAATTGTTTCTAAAATACCAGCTTAACTTTACTACCTACATTGTTTTGCACTTCAAACAAATTAATTAAAAATACCTAAAGAAATGAATTAAACAATAAAATCACCGTTTTTGTTAATAATTTTAAAAAAAAAGTTTTTTTCATTTATCTGGAAAACTCGTAAAGTGGAATAGATCGTTTACCTAAGGGACTCATTTCACCATAAATTTTGATCAATTGTAGTTACAATTTTATCAGTTTAACTAAAATTATGGATTTTAGAGGGAAAAAATTATAAAAATAAATATAATTAGGAACAAAATAAACCGTGTTTGGAAAATGTTTCTTATTTTTCATAAAATAAAAAAGGACGAGTGAAATTGAATAAAACTTGCTTCTGTAGTACATGTGAAGAAAAACGTGTTCTAGACCGAGTTGTGAAACTTGACCATTTTTGATTTTCCTGAAACTTGGCATATAAGCAGTATGGTCAAAATAAAAAATACTATACTTATTTTAGAATTTTTTTAAAGTGCATAGTTTGAGCATAGGGGACATTGCTCAAGCACGGTTATACCGATTTCATCAAACTTTTTTTTGTTTGATAGATTAGTTAGTCGTTTGAAAAAAAAAATTTATTATTTTTTTTGTAATTAATTTTTAAATAAAAATATTAAAAAAACTTTTTTAAAGATGGCGCTAGGGTCGAAGATCAATTGGAATTTAAAAAATTTTTTGTCTGAAAATAGTTTTATCCTTACTCTAAAATATATCAAATTTACAAAGAGGCGTTAATTTTTGTTCTTGAGATATTTAATTATTGTAATGATTTTTAGTACGACTAAAATTCTAATTTTTCATCATTTTTTCAAACAACTTTTATTAACAAAAAATTTTAAATTAAATTAAATTTTAACTTTTTTTTTTAAATATGTTTCTTTCCTTACTTTAAAATATATCAAATTTACAAAGAAGTGCTAATTCATGTTTTCGAGATATTTAATTTTAGAGATGTTTAGTCAGTTTAAAATCCTAATTGTTCATTATTTGTTGAACAATTTTTATCAACAAAAAATTTTAACCACTGAAGTTCGAATAAATGATGAAAAATTCGAATTTTAGTTAGACCAAAAATCTTTAAAATTAAATATCTCAAGAGCACGAATTAACACCTCTTTGTAAATTTGATATATCTTAAAGTAAAGATAGAACTACTTCTAAAAATAAAGTTAAAATTTAATCGAATTTAAAATTTTATGTTAATGGAAGTTGTTTGAAAAAATGATGACAAATTAGAATTTTAGTCGTACTAAAAATCATTAAAATAATTAAGTATCTCAAGAACAAAAATGAACACCTCTTTGTAAATTTGATATATTTTAGAATAAGGATAACACTATTTTCAAAAAATAAATCGGTATAGCCGTTTTTGAGCAATTTAATTTCAAAGTTACATCGGATTGGCAGAATTTTCATCTTTCATGCATGTTGGGTGCCCTCTATGCTCAAGCTATATGCACTTCAAAAAATTGTTAGATTATTCGAATTTTTAATATATTCATTTTACTTATATGTCAAGTTTCAGGAAAATGAAAAAGGTCAAGTTTTCACAATGCGGTCTAGAATACGTTTTTCTTCAGATGTGCATAGTAAAATTAAAATTTAGATTGGTACTTAAATTCTTTTATTCCCCATCTGAATTGTGTAAAAAATATTATTTTCTGTTTTGCATTCCTACCCCTCTCCCATATGGTTGTTAGATACACCACACACTAATCTTTGCATTGGAAATGTATTACATTTTCTATCTTTGTAATTTTTTTTTAAATTTTTGTTCTATTAAATTCGCGAGCAAGGGAAGAAAAATACCGCAAGTTTAAATTTTAAGAAAAACTTTCTAAACAAAAATATTAAAATTTATTTTTTAACAATCCGCAAATTGTGAAACTGTGACGCGGCGAAGTGTTAAACATTTCTTCATTTCTTTTCAATTGAAAATTTATTACTTTATCACATCACAGCAACAGAATTTGGCCGCAGATCGATACGAATGGTAGTTAAAAGAACAAACGTTTGTAGCAAATATTTCTAAGCTTAATTCTAAATTATATAAAGACTGGTGGTGCTGGCTCCTAATTTAAATAATTTCTTTTTATGGTTTCGTTTAAAAAAATATAATCTTATTAATTAATTGTTTGTCGTCAAATTTAGCTCCTTTTGACTTGAAATAAATATTTGTGGAAACGGCCGGAGGACGGTCGGCAGAGTCATACATTTTTTTTGTTGCTGTTTTAGAATCAGTAGGTAGTAAAATGCCGAGAAATTCCAAAAAAAGTGGGGGTAAAAATTTCACTTTTGGCTCATGAATGTAATACTTAGGTTTTATCAAAACCGAAGTAATTTTTTCAAAACCGAAGTAAAATAATAAAGGTCATCTAAAACATATATCACTGTGATTCATTTATTTCTAAGTGTTGTGAGGTATAAAATTATACTTTTAAATAATACTTAATATAGGGGATTATATGAAAAAATGATAGTTCAATAGCCAAATTCTGCAACTGTAAAGCGATGAACAGATAAAATTTTAATTGAAAATAAAAGAAGAAATTTTTAACACCGCCACTTCACAGTTACAGAATTTGGTTGCTGCATACTCTAGATTTTACAATATCGTATGTGTCTTGTATACTGTGGTATCATAATCGCCGTATATGTCAAGTTATTTTTGTTTTGGCGACTGTATTAATAACCCCATCTTTGATAACATATTTTTCATATTTGATGATTTGTTAATTTGATAATAAACTGTTCCGAAATTAAAATTTATTGGACTACAATAACCTTTTTTTTTCGTTTTAAAATCAAACTAAGTAAATCATTTTTTGACCGCTTTCCGCATATTCGTAACAAAACCTATCAAGACACAAAAAATGCTTTGCTCCCACCGTAACAAATTTGCAAACCCCCTTTCCTCCTAAATCCGTTATTTATAAACATTCTCTAAAATTATTTGCCCAGCCTAAAACTATTTGCAATCACTAGAACTTAAAAAAAATTTAAAATATAAAAATTTAAAATCTAAATCTTCTATCAATTAACGTTAAATTTTATATATTCTAAAATCACAATTTTACACACGTCTCTTCGGGTGTAGAATTGTGATTACAATTTAACAATATTGTTAATACATCAATATTTCGTGAAACCGAAACATTAACAATTAACAAAATTTGTAGTTGTAGTTACAACAAAAATTTATAGTTGGTGAAACAGAAATTTGAACAAATTAAGAACAAATCAAAATTTGTTGTAAAATAATCCTCTTCGAAACTGGTGAAACATCTTTTTTTTTGATAAATTCTTTGCAAACATCATACACTAAAGTCATTGTAAATGTAGTTTTGGTGAAATAAAAAATAATGTAAATTGTAAGTACATCAATATTTTAGATGTAAGTTGTGAATGTAAATTGTGATTTTGGTGAAATAGGCCACAGGCTATCTCAGACACAATCCGTAACATCAAAACTCTTTTTTCGCTTCATCGTCGTCGGCGCCCTTTTCACAACTACACCTACCTCCTGGAATACCAAGCGTTGTCGCATTTTTACTTCACTCCGTAATAGCTTTTTATGTACCAAGGGCGTCATATAGGTTATTGCGCCCGGAAAGCGACGTAATCTAGCCCGAGGGATGGATGTCGCTTGATGGGCGTAATAACCAGTAACGCCAGTGGTGCATACAAGATTTTATGCTTCACTTAATAATCTAAAAACTAAGAAAGAATTTAATTTGTTGGTCTATATTGATATCCAAAAAAAATACAATCCTAATATGCCAAGAAACTAACTATTACTTCGGTCTGAAAGACCTAAGTATTACATTCATGAGCCAAATTGAAATTCTTACCCCCACTTTTTTTGGCATTTCTCGACGTTTTAGGACCTACTGATTCTAAAAAAGCAAAAAAAAAATGTATGTCTGTCTGTCGGCCGGCCGGCCGAAAAATAGGTATTCACAAGGGACAGGTCCGAAAGGACGCTGTGCTCGATAACTGAACCGGAAGTGTGTCAAAAAAATCATTATGTGTGTCAAAAATTGCAAATTTTCATATTTTTGGGTTAAAAAACGTTCATTTTAAGTGATTACGAGTAGGAACATTAAATTTGGAGAAATCTTGATGGGCGGGATTGGTATGTGAGATCAAAAACTAGATTATTGCATTATAAGTTTGTCAAAAAAATGTTGTCAAAAGAAAGATTTTTATTTATTTTTTTACCTAATTTTTTGGAAAAAAAATAAAATTAATTGTTTGTTTGAAATAAAGTATTCTTGAGAATTATGGCATAATAAGTTTGTCAAAAAAATGTTGTCAAATGTGTCAAAAGAAAGATTTTTATTTATTTTTTTACCTAATTTTTTGGAAAAAAAAATAAAATTAATTGTTTGTTTGAAATGAAGTTTTATTATTATTATTAAGAATTATGGCATTATAAGTTTGTCAAAAAATGTTGTCAAGTGTGTCACAAGAAAGGTTTTTATTTATTTTTTACCCAATTTTTTTAGAAAAAAATAAAATTAATAGTTTGTATGACATGATATTTTATTATTATTCTTGAGAATTATGGCATTATAAGTTTGTCAAAAAATAATGTCAAGTGTGTCAAAAAATGATTTCATTTATTTTTTTAGCCAATTTTTTGGAAAAAAATGTAGCTGTTTTTATGACGTAAATATAATTTAGAATGAAATCGGACATGGAAATTTTTGAATTTGTTATAGTTTTTGAAATATTTATGGAATTTTGAAAAAGTTTGTATTTTTGATTTTGTAATAATTTTTGCAATATTTTTAGAATTTCGGCAAAAGTTTAATTTTTGATTTTGTAAGAATTTTTGGAATATTTTTAGAATTTTGAAAAATTTTTAATTTTTGATTTTATTATAATTTTTGGAATTTTGAAAAAATTTTCAATTTTTGATTTTGTAATAATTTTTGCAATAGTTTTAGAATTTTGGAAAAAGTTTGAATTTTTAAGAATTTTTGAAATATTATTGGAATTTAGAAAAAATTTAAATATTTGATTTTATTCTAATTTTTGGAATTTTGAAAAAGTTTGATTTTATTTAATTTAACAATATTTTTGGAATTTGGATTATAATTTTCCGGCAACGTATTGATGTTTCGTGTTAGTTTTGTAATAAAGTTTTAAACAGAAATAAAAAATACTTGTACTTTAACAAAGAGTTATGTTTGATAAACATCGCTGCCCAAAACTTAAAACCATGTCCTCATAAAGGTATTTTGCCGAAAACTATATACAAATCCTTAACCCAGACCGAAGTCTTGATATCTCAGAGCTGTGAGATTTCAGCCCCTCCATATTTTTTGATTGAAATTTGTATATAGAAAAACGATGACAATAAATCTCACTCAAGTATGAAATTTAGAGCATGAGGGAAAGGATCATTGTGATGGGCGGAAAAGGATCATTTTGACGAGTTATGCAGACTTCTTCTTTAACATTCTACAAATATAAAAATACGTATTTTACTTTATTTAAATACAACACAAATTGGAAAATTTTAAAGCATGTTTTGTTTCGCTCAATAAACTTTTTACTTCGTTTTTTTTTAAATCCTCATCTTATTTGTAGCCTATTCTTTATCAATTCAAAAATCTGTTTAAAATTCAGTCTAGTGAATTCTAATTTCAAATCCAGATAATTGTAAAATACTCATTTCTCTCGTATTTGCGGATACACCATCGATAAAATCTTTTCTAGTATTGTTTTGTTTTTGTTTGTTTGTTCGTTTAAGGTGTCATTAGGTTTATGAAAAGTTCGATTTTGTGTTTGGTTAGATTTAAAATTTGAATGAAAAAAAGGAATTGTATAATTTCAGTTCAGTCATAAAAAAAATGTTTGTCCATATTAATCGTTCTAGAAATATGGCAACCTACCAACAATTCCATCTCCACCAACCTTAAAAGCCTACGATAACTATTTTAATTCCAAACACATTTACTCCACAGCCTCGCTCTGTATACGATCCTCCGATTCCATTCACTTCAGGACACGGCCTTCTGAAAATACATTAAGAATCATTTCACTGCTATTCCATAGTTTTCGTACATAGAAATATACTCAATAAAAACTGGAATTGAAACCAATTGGCCTATCGGAGTTGAAACAAATTTTTATATTCTGAATAGCAGTAAATAAATTGATTCTTGCCCTTAAGGCATGCAACTCCAAATTGGTAAAGCAACTCATCGTCCATGCTATAAACATAGGTACAATTACAATTACTCCGTTTTTTCAGAGCGAGTAAATTAAATGGCTAATTTTGCTTTAAGGAAAGGCAATTTTTGCGTCAAAACTGATGCTTTCCAACGTAAAAAATAAATAATTTTTTGTGAATATTTTTTTAATTTTTGCAAGTATTGCTTAAAAATATATAAAAAAATGACGAAAATGTACTAGTTTTCTTCTTTTGCAAAGGAAAAGAAAGAAAACACTCAAAAGAAAGGAAATCGAAAAACTAAAAATTTTACTCTTCGAGGAAGAACGATATTAAAATCATAAACCTTTAAATTTATGAATACTATTTTGAAGAGTGAAATGAGTGCTCGAATAAAATAAAATTGTAAGCACTCATTTAATTTATTAAAAATTAAAAGATAAAATTTAAGTTCAAAAGTTGTCAGCTTTGTATTATCAGTCTATGCAAGATACTACGAAAAGACTCAATGGTATGTACTAGTTGATGAGATAGAGGGCCAGTAGAGAGTGCAATAAAAATATCCCAATTTTAATTCCAATCTAACTCTCATAGCAGGATAACTGACAAACAATATATCTCATTTCTCTGCACGTTCTAACTCAAATACGATATTATCTTCGTCTTAACATTATCATTAACATAAATTCAATTACTTTTAATGAAAAGAAATTTAGAATAATATTATTATTTTTGTAATCTTAAGAAAAAAATCTTAACATGAAATAATAATGTTTTTACCATGATCTTAATTATTGAATTATTATTTTAATTTTTTTATCATGTTTTTCTTAGACTAAGTTATATTTCTTGCTTCTTTAATGATTATTAAAAAGATAAAAAAAATCAAAGACGCGTCGCGGATTACAAATATTATTATTATTATTATTATTTTTATTATGTAAATGATGATGTGTTAATAAGCCGTAAACTGTTGATGAATATGAAAATCGTGAAAAGTAGTAGCTCAGCTTCTCTTTAATAAAATTATGCTATGATATTTTTTATATGTTAGATGAAAGATTGAATATGTTAGAGTGAATAAAATAGTCGAAAGTTTACAACTTGTTCCCCAAAATTTTGCCTGTATATATGCATATTAGTTTAAAAAAACAAAGACATGTAAATTCAACAGCGGTGGATGAGAAAGCCAACTCCAGATGCTGAGCGCTGACCCGAAAAAACAAAAATTCTCTACAAAATTAATTTACGCGTTCCGAACAAAATTTTTTCTCTAATCTTACCAACGTATGATCCAATCACCAACTCCTTTCTATACAATCGAAAATAAAACTCTACAAATCTACAAAAAACCCACTCCAAATAATCAAATTTTATTTTTTATTTAATTTACTGTAGGCTTACTTTTAATGTAAGAAAAGGATCAAAATTGCATTGTTTTTCAGAAAATAAAGACGGACCCTCATTGGATGAATAAATGCAACAAGAAGCGTGATTATGATCTGAAATCAGCGCAGGTGAGATAGTAAGTTTTTAGCAACCTTTTAAGGATACTGCCCAAAAAATAGATTTTGTTGCGATTTCATACCACAAGTGTGAGTTTATCCGTCCTGCACTTTGTACACATGCTTTTTATTATCAATACTATTTGATTTTATTTTATTTGCTAGCTATGGTAGATATTGGCATCAGCTGCATTGCTAAGTTTAGTAACACCGTTAGTAGTGTGTAGCTCAATGATTTCTGGTTTTCTTATATTTGTTTCTTTGTGACCTTCTTTTTTTCTTCCAAAATTTTGTTTTCATATCATTAATATCAGTCAGCCCATCAACGTCGACCACTTAAGTCTTGCTTACTCATTCATTTCTCCTTTAAGGAGGCTAAACTTAAAAATGAATCTACTATGACTTGCATTATTATTGAAACTATGTATATAGTTTAAAGTGAATGACGATGAATAAAGTGAATGACGATGAAAAATAACTAAGAAATAGTTTAAATGAAAGTCGAACAAATTTTTCGTTTTTTCTTTAGTGTACTCTCTTCCAGGTTACACTAAGCTTTGTAGATATTCAAAATTTGTAGTTCATTCAATATAAATGAGTTTTTGAGTGGTATTTGCATAATATTAGCAAATATTTTGCTGAAATTTTTATTTATTAAGCATGCCAAAATCAAAAGCCTAGCACAAAATCTCTTGCTCAAATAATGTGACTAGGTTTAGGTCATCCATTTACATCCAATCACTGTCGAATGTTTTTCATGATAACTTTAATTATACGCCAAAATAGTGGTTCAACTTTAAATCCTTGGAGGCACTGATTCCTTTTGTTTATTTGTAAGAAGTCATGAAATGTCTAATTCTATTTTTACTTGAAGGTAACATTAGAGCATAAGTTAAATATTTTATTTTATACAACCGCAAACAGAAATCAATTTGTAATTTCTTAATATTTTTAAAATTTATTGAGTTTAATGAGGTTACATCTAACTTTACTAATTTTATTGTTCTGTTTAATTTGAACAAACATATTTGTTTACTCAATCAAAGAAATTAAATAATTACCAAACAAATAAAATAATTAATATAATCAGTCATAAAAAAATCACTACCCTCCAAACTACCTCCAAATCAAACGCACAATTTTCAATGCAACACCACAAATAACGGAAACTTCTGTCTAATTACCTTTCAACAAAAATCAATAAATTTGTTTGAAATCGATGAACAAATTTATTCAATCAAAATTTAAAACATGGCATTCAAAAATGATAACTCATAACTATTTTTAGTTATATCAATTTCAAACTCATCATTCATAATTGTTCAAAGCAATTGATTACGATTTGACAGAGATACATACTTATATCATCATTAAAAAAATGCTAACAAACTGCAAGAATGATATTGCTACCAGTAATAAATAATTTATGTATCATGTGTGACATTGAACTTGGAATTCTTTGTTTTTTGTTATTTAATTGCCTTCAAATTGTATCGTGTTAGGAGTATAACAGTGCTGTGAAATTTGGGTATAATAAAACAAGTAGCTAGAAGTTTCAAATAAAAATTGATTTTTCAGTGTAACCGACACTTCAAGCTGCCTTGAATAAGCAAAAAGTAGATTATCAATAATTTCTATAAATTAAAAATTGATAACACTTGACTTTCGCCAAGTGCCGACAGTCGACACAATTGAATTTAATTATTTCTCTGTTAACATCTGACGTGATATATTTATCATATTTTATACAAATATATTGGTTGTGTTTTTAGGTTCTTCAGTTGCTAAAATTAAATAAATGCAAAACTTCAACTTTCTTGAAACTGAATATATAAAAAATATTTTATATATATCAAAAATTTGAATATACATCAAAACAATAAAAAAAACCAACTATTAAAAAAAATGCTCATACAAAACAAAATAATTTGTCATGTTGGTTAAACCGGCCCACCATTCCCAGATTTACAAAAAGAACTTATTAATTTTATTTTTAGTAAGTTTAAATAATTAATACTAGGAGGGCCCGTCGTGCTTCGCTACGCTTATAAATAAAGTTTTTGCGTAGACATTTTGCTGACGTAGAAGCAATGATTTCAAAAAGTGGTAATGAGAAATGCTAGCATATAATTTTTAATTTTTCTTTTTAAATATATGCATGAAAAATAATCAGAACTCTAGCTGATCAGTTCGGATATATGAAAAATTAGCGATCAAATAAGTTTTCAAGTAAGCTTATTTGATCTCTAACTTATTTGATCGCTAATTTTTCATATATCCGAACTGATCAGCTAGAGTTCTGATTATTTTTCATTCATATATTTAAAAAGAAAAATTAAAAATTATATGCTAGCATTTCTCATTACCACTTTTTGAAATCATTGCTTCTACGTCAACAAAATGTCTACGCAAAAACTTTATTTATAAGCGTAGCGAAGCACGCCGGGCCCTCCTAGTATTTATAAGAAGACTAAAATAAAATACAAATTACAATGTATAAAAGAATAACATCGTATCGTTTTTGTGAAAAAAAAATATAAAAACAGAACAAAATTTTCACATGCATTCACATCAACGTACATAAAAAGACTAAAATAAAATGTATAAAAGAATAACAAAATAACATCGTATCGTTAATGTAATTTTTCTTAATCCATCGTTGTCAAATAAAATTTCAAACGCTATCACAGGCGAATATAAGGTGTTCTTAAAATAATTCGATATGATTAAAATTTGTGTTCTATGGACAATAAAAATATATATATTTGGAAATATAAGGAAATATTTTATTCAAACATATTAGGCTTTAAAATTTATATGTAACATTTATTATTTCTTTATTTGTTTTGAAAAATGAGAATATAAATATGCAAATTGTGAACAATACCACCCAGCTAGAATGCAAACACTATCAAACTTCACCAATACTATTACTCTTCCTTAGATATTTATAAGAAGACTCAAATAAAATACAAATTACAATGTATAAAAGAATAACAAAATAACATCGTATCGTTTTTGTGAAAAAAAATATATGATTTGGGCAAGTCCATTTCATATTGTATGGGGGAGGGGCCGTTAAATTCAAAAAAACATTTTAGTTCGTCTATAACTTTTTTATTTATGATCCGATTTGTGTGAAAAATCTTTATAATCTAAGTTACACTAATATCAGTTAGCAGTGAAAATTTGAAATGAATCCATCTGCGAGTAAAAAAGCCTTAGGATCCTCAAAGTTTTTTTTTACTTTTTTAGCGTATTAATATGTAAGATATTTTCAACATTAAATAAATCCAAGTTTGCTCAGTTGAACTATTGACATAGAACTAGGGTTACCAACTGAGTATTTTTCACCCGGAGACTCAGGGTTTGCCGGCAAATCTCCGGGCTCAGGGTTTGGAAGGCAAATCTCCGGGCGAAATAATAATTACATAAAAAATAAAAAAATGTCAAATTTCTTTCAATTCACATAAACAGAGTTCGTTTGAAAACAAAAAACACGAAACTGTGTTTTAGAAAACGTTCGAGTTTAGTTTTGCAATGAGTTTTTTGATTATTTATGTTGGTTCATTGGATATTTTGTTTTTCCATATTACGTATAAGCTAATTGATGTTATATGTCTATATTGGGTTAATGTTAATTTAATAGTTTTTTGTTGTTAATTTTGAATGGTTTTGACATTTGAATTTAATTAGTTGCCCATATAAAACTGTGCGTATGTTAATTTTACTATTAAATAATAAATATCAGTCAAATGAAAATAATCCCAAACAAAACAATGACAATAAAAGAAAATGTTATTACATCTCGTTCAATAACGAATGGTTGAAAAATCAAAACTATGAGGGGCTCGAAAAAGTTAACGGGTTTACAGGAAAATGCAGATTATGCTGTATTAATTTCATGGACATTAAATTAAATTAAATTTTTATCATATATATAATACACAAGTCACGAAAAAGCGTAGCCATAGGAAAGAAGAGAATATAGAAGAGAAAAAGAAGAGAATACAAAAAGGTATAAAAAATCAAAAAAGACTAAAATAAACGAAAAAAAAAACGAAATTTTTTGAATTTCTTCAAAACCCCCGATATAGAAGCCTAACTCATTTTTAGCACAAACAAAATCGTGAGCTTGTTGCGCAATTTTGAAATAAAAACTTAATATAAAAAAAATTCCAAAAATCGCCATAACGCCAATCAGAAAAATCAAACTCCATATAAAAAACATTCAAATGGATTTATTCAAAAACACCATTTTTTTGCATATGGCAATGTTCATTGTTTATTGCAAATGGCTTGAATCAGTGGGGCTATGATTTAGGAGGTTTCGATGTCTTCCAAATTTTATTCTCATTTCAATTTCAATTTATGCTTTGCTTGCGGATATAGTGGAGTCAAATTAGTAAAAAAAAGTGATATATTTGATGTAAGAGCAAAGTTGAATTTTTTTTTTGTTTTATGTTAAGGACATAAAAGTTAGTAGGCATGTAATTATTTAGCAAATTTGGAGGTCCGGAAGTGCCTCAAAAATGGCAAAAACTGGTTTTTTGGTGTTTTTTGAGTAGGTCGCTAAAAGCAATTTAGGGCACTGCAAGAAAAAAAAGATTTGTAGGTTATGTATAATTTTAAAAATTATTTTTTATTAATTTGAATTGCATATTTCACTTTTATGCAAAATACATGATAATAGCATAAATAATTCCGAATATATGGTAAAATGTCAAAAAAATGCCAAAATTAATGTTTTTTTTTCATGCCCAAAAATGGACATTTAAATTAAGGCAACATAATTTTAATTATACTTAAGTTAAGGTAGATAAAAAAAAGTACAGATTAAAAAAAAAAATTTTTATTTTGGATGACTTCTCATAAAATGGCACCATTTGCCAAATTTAACGAAAAATGCCAATTGTGGCCGAAAAAATTAAAATTTTTTCATAAAAATTAAATTCCATATTGAGAATATTAAAATACATGTTTCCTGAAATTTTTATGAAAATTCGACGATTTTTCCGCCCCTTATCATAAATTTAGTAAAAAAAATAAAAAAGTCACGCGATTCGGTTTTTTGAGGTTAGGTTACACTTTTAAAGTATCTAACCCTCCTAGATGGATTTGAAATTTAATCACAAACATTTTGCATTTTTTGTTTTTTTTTTATGATCATTAGAGCCCGAAATATTTCAAAAATAGTGAAGCGACCTACTCAAAAAACACCAAAAAACCAGTTTTTGCCATTTTTGAGGCACTTCCGGACCTCCAAATTTGCTAAATAATTACATGCCTACTAACTTTTATGTCCTTAACATAAAACAAAAAAAAAATTCAACTTTGCTCTTACATCAATATAAAATGCTAATTTGACTCCACTAATAGACGTTTTACTTTGGATTGTGATTTTATTTCAGGTTTTAAAAAATATTTGTTCTAAAATTTGTGCAAATGTACAGGGGTCTCCTAGTTGAATTATATTTTTGTATATTATAAAATCTCCGGGTCGCACGCTTTCAACAGTTGGTAACCCTACATAGAACCATTAAATTTTTTATCTTCCTTTATAGCTAAAAACTATGATTAAATGTTTCGAATAGTTTGAGCTCCCATTGTGGCATTAATTTAAGTTTTTATATTTTTATTCGATATACATACACTGTAAAATCTTAGATTTTTATTATATTTTTCACAGTAAAGCCTTTAAAATTATACACTAATTCATCTTTGAAGGTTCATTGTTTTTTGCATATGGCGACCAATAATCAAGCTTGTAATTAGAGACAGTTTTGCTTAGATTTATTGCCTAAAAAATGTTTTCCTTTTCTAAGTACATTATAGAAGACTCAACGACAGTTTCTCTTCCTTTAACTTTCTTGGGTTGTTGAAACAAAAACACTGTGACATGGTAGTATCAAAGAAAACCAAAAATAGATACACAATAGACGAAGTCCAGTATTAACTTTCTACATGTCTGAACCCACCGGCATCATATAATCTTTGTAAAAGCATTAAAAACAACTGACAAGTGACTCCTCAACTAGTGAAATCTCTTTCTTAATTCAAACCTATCTTAAACGCAATCTTTCCGTTTCATTTCCTTTATATTGTGTTTTCTATTTTCCTTCAAATGACTCAAAATGACAGATGATGATTATAATCGAAATTAAAGTTACTAAAGTTATAAAAAGAAATATCTTTTAATCTTTTCCGATTAAACTCAATTTTTTTGTTGTTTGTATTTCGTTTTCCATCGCTTATGGGTGAAATAAATGAACGACGACGACGCATCAAAGTGAATTGAATTCTTTACAACTTAAAACGTAATATAATAATAAGGGATTTTTCTTTGTTTGATCACGAAAAAAGGGAAACACAAGGAACATTTTTTTCCTAAATAACAATTACATATAATGGACAACAGATTAGATTTTAATTGGACGATTTAATCTTCTAATCAAAGTTAGTGTTTTGTTCAATATTGCAAATTTTTAATGGTGGGGTGGAATCGATATAGTTGATAGTTTGAACTTTAAGTATTTGTTGACAAAATTTGAATATTTTTAATGATAATTTTAATCAAAATTTTAGAATAACATTGACCTGTCAAACGTCTTCGGTATGTATATTAATTTATTTAACTGTAAAAACGTTTATATGATTTATCAGGTATGAATAAAATTTATTACAAAACTTTTAAGGTTCATTAATATAGAAATCGAAAATTAATAAAACTATGATATCACTTAAAAGGCTACTCAGTTTTATGTAAAATAAGGGAAGTCGTAGGTGTTAAGTGATTATATCTATTAGTGCTGAAAATAACGCCAACTCTTGCTCGGACAGTTAATATTATTTCTTCTAACTATGTATTGTGTTAAGAAAAAAAATTACCTGGCATAATCCAGTCCAGTCCAACTGACGTCCTTATGTTAACTCCATCATATTATACCTTAAAGAAGGAAGACAGATGAATCGATGTTAGAACCTAGAATTGTGATAATATTTTTTAACCTAACAGTCCTAACCTAAATGAAATAAAACTGAAAGGAAGAAACTTGGACTGTTAAGACCCAAGTAATACCAGTAGAAATATTTATATTTATTAGATAATAATTTTTCAATCTACTGTGCTCTATGGTATACTTTTAGAGTCCCAACTCATAACTACCACGAACACTAATAATACATCGGGGTCACCAATAAATATGAACAAAAGAATAAACAATAATTTCACTTAACGTTTTTGAAAACATCATTTGAGTTGGATCGACTCGGAGCAAATAAATTGTTTTTCTGACTGAACACATATGAAGGGACTAGGGAACACGAACCAAAACACTGAGCATCAATAGAATTTAAAATAAGATCTACACTTCATATGTTTACCGCGTCAGCTCGTTCAGTCATCCTGATTTAACAATGGTTTCTGTCAAGACATTCCCTATTAGCATAATTTTAAGCTTAAACGTATGTAAAATATCAAATTCGGAGTACAGGAGTGAAATAGATATTTTCTATCAAATGGACACGTATTTAATTTTTTACATTATATTTTTATAAATATATTATCTTTTAAACTAATAATAGATTATTTTATAATGCACTTTTGTTATATTTTCCAAATTGATCGAACCAAGGCCAACAACCACAGACGCATCACAAAAAGTATTATTAGTGCCGTTACTACTAAAAAGGTACAAATTTTTTCCAACTGCAGAACTAAAAATTATTTATTTCTGAAAAACAGCTTAATTATAAACTATTTAATTTTTTAAATTTTTCCCAATATTTCGACATTTCAGGTCATCATCAGGGGATATATTTAGTTATATTAAACATTACATGAAACAATTTTTTTTAAAAATTTAGCAAATAGTTGAAAAAATTAAAAGTTTAAAAAAAACAGATAAACAAACATAACATATCCCGAGCAGAAATTAGTTAGGGAAAACCTGAATACAGTCAGGTCGTGATCAGGGCCTGGTCAGTCCTACAAGGGCAATCTCTATTAGAGCAAGCTGATGTGGGCCTGGTTTAGAATACCCTTTTAGGGTTAACCTTATTTGAATACATCCGGCCCGGATCAGGTTTCTCGTATTTGACCCCTAGCTGAAATTTCAATTGGTTAAAATTCACTAGAGTATTATCCATTTTAGAAATATATAGTTAAAATCGTTTCATGTATATTTTAGTTATAGCTTCTCGGCTGAAAGACTATAATAATAGTCATTAAGGTGGTATGTATGTTTTAATTTTTTCCATTGTAATTTGTTTATTTTAATTTGATTAATTTATGTATATAATATATAAATATATATCAGGGTCTGGTCCGGGTATCCCAATCAGGGCCTGATCCAATTATCCCAATCAGGGTCTGATCCGGTAATCCCAATCGGGACCTGATAGGGCGAAAGCGTTACACTCATGATCAGGGCCCAATCAGGCTGTCCTACCAATGCCTGATCCGGGTTAGGGCAAACCTGATCAGGGCCTTACTTGAGCCCTGACAAATTTCTGCTCGGGATGTAAAAAGAACGAACTGCACATAAAATAATATTTCATAACAGAAAATAGTATATATTATTGGAGCGAAGCGATCGTAGCTCCATTCTTCCCCGATTCGGACTTTCAATTGTCGCCATACTCCTCCCAAACTATTAATGATATCAAAATGATATTTTGCATGTAAGACGACATCTAGTCATAGATGGTTTACAAAAAAAATATTGAAAAATAGACATACCACGGAGGAATAATCATAGAAAAACGGTTCCCATAGACTTTCAATGGGAAAAATATGGAGGGGCTGAAACACAGCTCTGAGATATCAAGACTTCGGTCTGGGTTAAGGATTTTGATATTGTTTTCGGAAAAAAACTTTTATGAGGACATGGTTTTTGTTTTGGGCAGCGATGTATATCAAACATAACTCTTTGTTAAAGTACTAGTATTTTTTATCTCTGTTTAAAAATTTATTACAAAACTAACACGAAACATCAATACGTTGCCGGAAAATTATAATCAAAATTCCAAAAATATTGTTAAATCAAATAAAACCAAACTTTTTCAAAATTCCAAAAATATTCCAAAAATTAGAATATCAAATATTTAAATTTTTTCTAAATTCCAATAATATTTCAAAAATTCTTAAAAATTCAAACTTTTTCCAACATTCTAAATATATTGCAAAAATTATTACAAAATCAAAAATTGAAAATTTTTTCAAAATTCCAAAAATTATAATAATATCAAAAATTAAAAATTTTCCAAAATTCTAAAAATATTCCAAAAATTCTTACAAAATCAAAAATTAAAACTTTTGCCGAAATTCTAAAAATATTGTAAAAATTATTACAAAATCAAAAATACAAACTTTTTCAAAATTCCAAAAATATTTGCAAAACTATAACAAATTCAAAAATTTCCATGTCCAATTTCATTTTAAATTACATTTACGTCATAAAAACAGCTACATTTCTTCCAAAAAATTAGCTAAAAAAATAAATGAAACCATTTTTTGACACACTTGACATTATTTTTTGACAAACTTATAATGCCATAATTCTCTATAATAATAATAAAATATCATGTCACAAATCATTAATTTTATTTTTTTGTAAAAAATTGGATAAAAAATAAATAAAAACTTTTCTTTTGACACACTTGACAACATTTTTTGACAGACTTTTAATGCCATAATTCTCAATAATAATAATAAAATTTCATTTCAAAGAAACAATTTTATTTTTTTCCAAAAAATTGGCTAAAAAACTAATTAAAAATCTTTTGACACACTTGACAACATTTTTTTGACAAACTTATAATGCCATAATTCTCAATAATAATAATAAAATTTCATTTCAAACCAACAATTTTCTTTTTTTCCAAAAAAATTGGGTAAAAAAATAAATAAGAATCTTTCTTTTGACACACTTGACAACATTTTTTTATAATGCCATAATTCTCAATAATAATAATAAAACTTCTTTTCAAACAAACAATTAATTTTATTTTTTTTCCAAAAAATTGGGTAAAACAATAAATAAAAATCTTTCTTTTGACACACTTGACAACATTTTTTTGACAAACTTATAATGCAATAATCTAGATTTTGGTCTCACATACCAATCCCGACCATCAAGATTTCTCCAAATTCAATGTTCCTACTCGTAATCACTTAAAATGAACGTTTTTTAAGCAAAAAATATGCAAATTTCCTTGTTTTGACACCTTTTCGATTTTGTTGAATCACTTCCGGTACAGTTATCGAACACATCGTCCTTTCGGCTCTTCCTATTAAGTAAACCTATTTTTAGAAAAAAAAATTTTTCAAATCCGTCCAGCGGTTTTCTAGATTTCGTCGGTTGTGACGGCCGGCCGGCCGGTCGACAGACAGACATACATTTTTTTTTTGCTTTTTTAGAATCAGTAGGTCCTAAAATGTCGAGAAATGCCAAAAAAAGTGGGGGTAAGAACTTCACTTTTGGCTCATGAATGTAATACTTAGGTCTTTCAGACCGAAGTAATATCATCTTTTCACAATACTTAAACAAATTATTAAATTTTTTTTTGTTTTTTTTTTTATTTTCTTATAATTTTTTTTTTTTTTATTTTTTATTTATTTTTTTTTAACTGCATATTGAAAGTCTAAAAATAAAAGTTTATTATTAGTTGATTTTAAAAAAAATTTAATAACACACTTTTACCTAGAATGAACAAGTTTGATCATGTTTTCAACCTGGAAGAGTTTTTATTTGGTTCGTTCACCTTTTTTTCTTTGCCGTTTTGTTAAAGTACTTTTTATAGACAAAATTCACGATACGATCGTTGTAGTCAGACATATCGGTTTCAAATCCGTTTAAAAAAATTTTCATTGATTTTCCACTGAATCTATGCCGGAGGTAGATGCAGCAATATTTACCACACATTAAACTATAGCTTGTAGTTCTTTTGGATTGTAACATATCTTCGGACATATCTTTTGGATTGGACATATCTTCGCTCCTTTTTATCAATTGCATTCTGCATTGGTCACCTAGTTTAATTAGGAGCTAAAGTGCTACATTTTGTGTTAAGTCTATAATTAGTAGACAATTATAGACGATACACAAAAAGTCACTTTATCTCCAAATTAAATACACTATTTTTTGGCAAACGTTTAAATTTTTATAAATATGAACCTATTACATCAATTTTTTATAAATATCATTTATTACCGTCATAATTACGTCCGAAAATTGAAAAATATTTAAATTTGTATATATAAATTTTTTTACCAAAGCAGGCTCCAATTTAAAATTTCATTATCTAATCAAACAATTTGTTATGGTTTGTTGTCATAGTTAAACAATTTGTTAGAAAAAATAACAAAATAACAAATGCCACTTTACTGCCGCCGTAAAAATAAAATTAAAATGGCGTTACTTTACAGCCGCTTTCATTATAACTCAAAAAAGTGAGACTAACTAGCTCCCTAGCGGCAGTAAAGTTAAACTTTACAGCCTTTTGCCGAAAAAAGAATTTTTATGATAAGGAAAAAGAATGCATGAAAATTTTTTTCCTTATCATAAAATTCTGTTTTCTGTTATGAAATATGTTAGGTGCAGTTAATTTTTTTTAAACATTTTATGTTTGTTTATCTGTTTTTTAAAAATAATTTAATTTTTTCAACTATTTGTTAAATTTTTTAAAAATTTGTTTTGTATAATTTTAAATATAACTAAATATATCCTATGATGATAACCCGAAAGGTCGGAATGTTGGGAAAATTTTAAAAGACTATAATGTTTAAGACTATAAATATTTAATAATTATAAAAATTATTTATAAATTTATTACAATAATTAAAAAAATTAAACGTGATTGAATTTCGAATAGTTTTGAATAGTATATGCATATGCACGAATATGCACTTGCATATGGGGCATTTCACTAAGATTGAGTAGGTAATGCTTTACCAGAAAAAAGCCATCAATTTTTTTATCCACACCAAAGTTGTCAGTGGTGGTTACAAAAATCGATTTTTTGACTCGACCATCAATCTGAAAAAAACCACTTTATTAGAATTTTTTCATAGATTACGATGTTAATATTTTAGAATCTTTGGGTAGTTTTAACCCTTATTTTAAGGGTTGAATACTTAAAATCGATGTTTCAAGATGCAGGGCACGATTTTTTGTACTTATTTAAAATCCCTCCTTTTTATATCTACTTTTGATTAAATTTGGTCGCATAATGGGCGTCCACCAGCAACTGACTCTTAAAAGAACCAAAGGTGAAACAACGAGGTTTTAGCGAATTTTATCGACGTCCATTATGAAGAAAACATTAACAAAATAGTATACAAAAAAGGAACAAACACATAAAAGATAAAAAGCGTTCCATACTTTTCGAAATCTCCATTGAAATAAGGGTGAAAACTACACCTAAACGTTTTAAAAATATTTTTATCGTAATCTACGAAAAGAATTATATTCTGTTTTTTGTTCAGTATCCATTTTTAGCCACAAAATTTACACGTTTATGGTCTAGCAAAAAAATCGAATTTTGTGACAGCCATGGCCATGATGGATAAAACAAATCTGAAAAAAATTAATGAATATTTTGTCGTAAAGCACTATCCATTCCTAAGACGCGCTATACGCCTGAGCTAAACTATGCGAACTATGTTTTTAAAAAATAATATATATAACGTTATTATAGAAAAAAACATTACGGAAACAAAACGTTTAAGAAATAAAATAAAAACGGAAACATTACTTTTTTTTTTTAAAAAACATTGTTCGCATTATTTTTTTAAAAACATAGTCCGCATAGTTTAGCTCAGGTGTATACGCGCCTAAAGTTTGGGGAAAAACAAATATTTGTTCATACTTAGTTGGCGTAATAACACCCCTCCCCTCCCGCCATTTATGGTTTTAAAAAATTTAAAATAAATCTAAAAATTTTTTTTAGTGCTTTGAAAACTAATTTATTTCATCGACCTTAAAAAGATCATTATAGTACCAGTGCCGTGAAAAATACTTGTTACTGACGCTCTACAAAACGATACGGGTTCAAGCTCCTAAAAACAGATGTATTTTGTTCATCTATGCATGTGTTGTTTTGGAAATAGAGAAACAAGGGAGAAACCGATCGACATAATTAAAATTAGTATAACACTTTTTTCTCAAAATTTACAGCAAAAAAATCACATTTGTTTCGTTTACGTAAGGATATCATCAGACTTAATTTCACGATACAAATGATTAGTAGTTAGCATTAGCAAAAGTGTATGTAAATAATTTCCAAATTTTGAAAACTTCAATTCGCGAAATAACATACAAACTGTTGTGTGATTACGAATATATTATAAACTCCCACATCTGTCATCTGGATGGATGGATAAAAAATTATCTTAAATAATTTGAATATTTTGGTTTTTATTGTTAAATTTACCTGAAGGTCGTATTGTGGTCAATTATTGCTTATTTTTATTATCTTTCAATTGAAATATTCATGTAATGAGTTATATTAAGGTAATGCAATGATTATGTTTTCACTTGACATCATTGTTTTATGGAATTGATATTGTGTTTTTGTTTTGTCGTACAATAAACGGTTTTGGTGTGATGAGACCCACTATAAAGTACATCTTAAAGGTCATTGGAATTTTTAATGAAACAAATTATTATTATTCACGGAATTTGTATTTTAAATATTGTAAGAGTTTATCCTTAATTTGAAAATACGAATTATTTATACAAATTTTTATAGTAAGTAATTAAAAGCAAAACCTCAGTAGCAATAAGCCATTTCATTATTATCATTACCTTTGTATTATCATTACTCAAAAAACTTCTACTGTACAACGATTAACATTTCAAAGAAATTTTTTAATTCTAGAAATTTTCTGTTTGTTTTTTATGTTTAACAATCAACCTGGCTAGCATTGTGTAAGGGCTCGGATTTGGACCAGATGCGATTTTTCCAACGACTGTTAGGGACTGTATTTATCACTTCGTTACACCAAGGGAAAGGAACTATAATAAAGTAGAAGGCAAGAAGTCAATCTGACAAATTGTTTCGGAAACTTGTGAACATTTTTTGATGATGATGAAGATTGAATATTGTAATGATTTTGTTTCATGAAACTGTAAAAATTACGAAACGATACCATTTCTTTTTTAACTTTGTCTATAACGTGTAGCCGATGAAAAAATTTCGACCAAGAAGAATTTATAATTTATCGTCAATTCGGTAGTCTTATTTAGTCTATATCAACTAAAATATACAATTTAAATTAATTACCGCAAAATTTTCGATTCTGAAAAACTTACAAGATTTCACAAATTCGGGTCTTTAATTAAATACACCAAAATCAGTATAGTAAATAATCTGTTTCAATGATGGGTTTTCGTTCAACGCAAAGATAAAATTGTTTAATTTGAACACTTGAAAACTGCCATCAAAACATAACATTTTCATTGGATCCGCCTTGTTACTAAATTAAATTCACACATCAAGTTAGTTTTTGTTTGGAAGTTTTGCCACCAGGACGACTATGCATTCTATATAAGGCAAATCTTCTTTCTAATTCACATGAATATCCCTTTGCTTGCATATTATCCTAGCAGGATTCACAACTGTTTTTTTACCAAAACGTACAAATATTGTGTACAACTTTCAACCAAGTAGGCAAAGTGTTACGACGTTGTTGTCCCCGTAAAAATTTATTTGTCCGTACAAATTACTTTTGCATGACTTAACGCGATCAATACAACTTATCGTCTTTTTATTCGTATCTTTCCCTACCCTGTTTGCATCGATTGCTGTCTCATTTTGATATGTTGTTGATTCATATTTTTTTTATTATATGTATGTACATGAACATTTTGTATTAAAACGTCAGCCAATAGGAAATGGGAAAACGCGATGCGTTCATTAATGTTATAAAGAAAGCTGATTAAATCTGTTTTATTGAAATCAAATCAAATTGGTTTGTGAGAGTTTTTGCTATAAAAGTCGCAAATCAACGAAACAGACTTTTAAATAATAAAAATTTAAAAATCAAACTCGATTGGAATGCAGTTGTTTGGATTACTAAAACATGTTGTAATCTCTTATATTTTGGATTATATTCATACAGCTGTGGTTTCATATAATTATGGACAGGTGAAAGTGATTTAATAATTGGTTGATGACAGGGAGTTTTAATATTAATGGTCGTAATCTGTGTCTTGAAAACGAGACGTTATTATAAAAAAAAACCAACACGCTTAGTTTTTGGTTATTTGATCGATGATAATTTCTGACATCATATCGTACCATAACAGCTATCATCTTGATCTGAGTATATCAATCAAAATTAATTGCGGTTTGAGTGATATTATTATTGTTCAACAATCGCAATGTACAGATTAACGTTATTAGTGACAACTTGTAATACTTTTGGCTTTATTATTCTTGTGCAGTTGTTATTGTGAGAATTAGATCTAATCTTTAGTTAGTATGATCGGCGGAATCAATGGAGCATGTAGTTGGATCCGATGCAGTTATATTCGATGTTATATTGTTGTGTACGGTATTCTCTGTTTTTTTGGCCTTCGAGGTCGTCAGAAACCCTGCTCTTTATTTTCGCTTTATTCCATTTACACAGTTTCATTTGCGTGCATATCTGATTATTTGAACTTAACTGGAGGAAATTACCTTTCGTACACACATGGCTTGCTGGAACAAAACCTCGCTAGGCACGCAGTCCTCCGGTTTCTTCCTGTTAGTGACATCACTAGCAGTTGCAGTGTTCATTACAAAAGCGTATAACTTTCAACCAAGTGTTTGCCTACTTGTATCTTCATAAAGAAGCGTTAAGACGTACAAATGAGAGCTTGTCGGTTGGAACCAGGTGTATGCAGCAGGCAAATCTGACCTGAATTGAACCGTTCGAGGTCTAAACAACTGATTTTAATATCTCGTTTATATAGTTGCAATGTTGAAAAGGAGAAGAAAATGTCGGTTTAGCACCAGCCACCGGGAGTGATGAACTGGAAGTTCAAAAAGCCGCCAGGAGTGATGAACTAACACATACTAAAAAACCCGGTGGTTTTTCCGAAAGTTAACATTGAATTTCTTCGAGTTCGTTTGCATATCTTCTGTTTAATAAAACTGTTTAAAAAAGTTTAACGTGCAACGGTTGATTCCTATAATTCCTTTTAAAACATAAAATTTTAATTTCCCGTTCAACAACCCAACCCGCCAACAAAAACCACAAACTGCAATAAAACAAAGAATAAATTTAATATCTAAAAATTTATTCTTTATTGCAGATTTTATAAAATTTATATTTCACAAAACTATCTCTCTCATACACATAAATAAATAATCTAATTTACAATGAATGAGTTATGTGATTCTATGCTTCATGAGTTTGATTTTACCTTTGCATTATCATCACATACACATACCCAAAAGCTATCAAAAAAGCTCAAAATATATCAACGATTTATTTATTTACTAACAAATGCAAAATTTATGCAAATTTTCATAGCGACATTTTGTTACTGTAAAATTTATTGTCAATAAAATTACGGGAATATATTAGATGGTGGGCTAATCTGAAATTTGTTAATGTTTATTTATATTTCAAACAACAAGGTGACTAAATTTTAATCAATTAAACTTTGGCACGGTTCTTAGCTGTTGTATTATGACATTTGGTTTGCATGATGAGAAAATATTATTTAAATATTCAACTTTTTAAAAGGACGGAAGTTGGTTATTGTGTCGAGTAAATATGTTAAAGCTTATATAACGGATGAAAACTTGACCAAAATTTAAAAATCCTGTTTTGTTTTAGCTTTACAACAGTTTAAATCATTTAGTTATACAACTGAAAATTGAATTCTTTTCTAATTTTGGATGATTTCTGGTAATCTGTTGATTACAGGTTTTTGAAAAATTGTTTGATTTATAATAGGGTGTATTCTGGTAAACAAAGAATCTGAAAACCTTACCCTTTTGCGTTTACAAACTTCCTAAGCTTTTGCGTTTACAAGCTTCCACCTAATCCAAATCATTCTCCACATATAGTGAGCCAAGATTGATTTTTGAGGTAGAATAACTTTGCGAATTTAGATCAAATTCTACATAAAAAAGTCTCAATATTTAACAAATTCTAGACGATTCCAACTCCTTTTTAAATTCCTCTTTTTTAAAGAAAATATCAAAACCAAGGAAAATGATTGGGAATATTAACTTTACAGAATGCCTGCCAATTAAAATCATTTATCATATTCAACAAATTGTGCCGAATTTAACAAATTCCTCTAAAAGTTTTCATCTGATAGTTTCAAATCTGTCCTCATTCAAGGTTAGGTTTATGAGTGAAGAATATCAAAAGCCATGAAAAAATTGTATAACAATGTCCAAACTGGCTCGTGAGCCATATTTTTTTTTTTTAATAAAATGTGTTATTACACAACACATTTTATTAAAAAGAGAATATGTGTCACAACAACACATAAATACCTTTTAAGACCTAGGTCTATACCTGGGTCCCACAACAACTGGCGTTCTGAGGTGTAGATTAACGCTTTTTTTAAACATCTGTGGGTTAAAGCCACCTGAGACTAAGTGTTCCGGCAAACTATTCCATTTGTACGCAGTTCGGACAAAGAAGTCTCTCTGCGATCTGCCAGTATGACAGCGCGGGATCTTTACCGTTTCACTGGTTGCGGCAGCCGATTGCCGAGTGGAACGGGGGTAAGAATAAGTTTGAGGCATGATGCCGCTGATTTCATCTGAGCACTGCTGATGACGATATTTGTAAAAAACAACGAGGTCAGCAACAGTGCGACGATGTTGTAGGGAATTAAGTTTTGATGTCAAAGTTCGATCACCTACAATTCGTATAGCTCGCTTTTGAACAGAGTCCAAGAGGGCCAAGATGGAAACAGAGGCAGCACCCCAAACTTGACAGCAGTACTCCATACAGGGACGAATGTAGGACTTATAAACATGGAGCAATTGGTATGGAGTGAAAAATTTTTTGCATCTATTTAGGGCTGGCCGAGTTTTTTAGACGCGCTTTTTGCCATCGCCATTACATGATCGTTCCAGAGTAGGTCATTTGAAACTGTGACACCCAATAAACGAATGTTTTTACATTCACCTATTGGTTCATCAGTTCATATAATCGGTTCATATAAAACAGATTTCACCAGAATTGACATAAAGTCAAAGAGTTCTGGATATACAAAAGTCCAAGCGACAGGATATCCGCTAGAAATAGGTAGATTTCGAGGACTGACAGATCTGTGTCCGAGTAGAATCGAATGTAGCAAATTAATTTGTATGAAAAAATTGTTAGATGCGAAATTTACCTAAAAAAATTTACCTAAAAAAATTAAATATAACAAATAGAATTATCGAAAAATATAAAAAATTAAAAATTTTAACTCACTTGTGTATAGAAATGAAGTTAAATCTAAAATCTGTTTAAATAGAAATAAAATTTAATAAGAGAAGGCAATTTCGCCTTTGAGGTTAAGTACAATATTTTTTTTTTTGTTGTTTTACGTTGGAAGTTGGAAATTTTCTCGAAAACATTTGGAACGCGACTTTCCAAACGACACCGGGTTTTTACCGGGTAAAACCATCTCCCTGTACTCTTGATCTTGTTAAATCCCTACGGTAGT
Source organism: Diogma glabrata (assembly GCA_963693315.1). Lineage (NCBI taxonomy): Eukaryota > Metazoa > Arthropoda > Insecta > Diptera > Cylindrotomidae > Diogma > Diogma glabrata. The sequence continues at coordinate 45,092,917 of OY856187.1, read as the reverse complement.
CCCATAGGGATTTAACAAGATCAACCCTCTGGTATTCCTTTCGTAGGACAAGAGTTGACTATAATAGTCCCTTTTATAGCGTAACGTAAGCTATTTACGCTGTGTTCAACACGTTTCTTTGTCTCCCTATTTTGAGCTAAATTGGTCTAGTCTACCAAACAACCTAAGTTGTTAAAACTTTCAATATTTATGTCTGACATTGCAAGAGGAGGGAGAGGCAAGTCCAAATTTTGGGTTAGCAGTTTAGGTACCATTGCGGTATAATGTTGGCCGTCTAAATCTAAATAAATATGTAGTTCACGGCTACTTGGGACCGGGGCAAAACGCATTGAGGTGGTGAAAGAATTGGTGTAGATATTTATTGGACGTTGTAGGATAAGGGATAATAGAAACACTTCTCCAACCTCGGCAAATTTTCCGTTGGTTAAAACGTGTTTAGGTACCAATGTGAGATTAACGCCAACTGGGAGATTTTTAATAAAATTAGTATTTTTAATTAAATGAGCTACAGCGATAGCTCTCAAACATGGCATTAATTTTTCTTTACCACATAATAAAAGGGACAAGGCATTAAAAAAACAGTTACCATCGCCAGTTGTTTTAATGGCAGTAAAATATTTTTGAAGATAGCTTGGTAAGTCAGGACTACCACAGGAAAATGTAGAATTATACATCGTACCCTGTCGTAAAAATGTACACAATTGACCAGCTTTACGAAAATCATTGGAATCAAGAGATTCTTTGCAACGAATTTCGCGCTGAAGCCATTTACCCTCGTTAATGGCTTCTAGGAGAGTTAACTCAGTGGGTACTTGCAACAAGCTTGACAGTCTATTAGTGCGATTCTTTGGAATGACAATGTTATTTTCACTGGATTTTGGTATTTCAGGAATACAAATTAGCTGTTTGTGATGGCCAAACAATGTTTCGCAAACACCACCATAATGATTAAAATTGGAAAATATTACATCAATACATGTCCTTGCGTTTGTTGTGCTGGTTCCACAATGCAATACCGAAAAAAGACCATATGAGTTGAGTAATTGAAAAAAGGGATGAGACTTGTTTTTGTTTAAGTCTATATTAAAATCACCAAGAACAATAATTTTTGAAGTGCGAGAGATTGCAGCCTTAATCATATTCTTGATTTGCTGTTCAACCACATGTTGTGGGTGGTCGTCGTTCACAAAACACAAAAGAACCATAATTTCACAAAACGAATAATAACATTTATTAATAAAAACTTTCTTTGTTTCTTTTATTTTAAAACACTTTAATTATTTACAAAATTAAATAAAATATTTATTTTTTAGATGTTTATTATTTGATCATCAGATCAATTCTGAATGTTTTTCAATTAAAATTCTGCTTAAATATCTAATTAGTACATTAATAACTTTTGTACTAAAAATGTATTTAAATGTATTTATAATTTCAGGTTAATTAGAAAGATAAAGGTTTATTTATATATTCCGTTGCATAGCATAATGTTGTGCTACACAACACACACTGTAAGAAGTAGAGGGCGGTTTGTACCCTGTGCAAATAGCCAAATCCTTATAAAGGCCTGTAACGAGAATACAAGCTTTAGAAAACTGTTCTTGGGAATAATCGTAGATGACATTAAAATGTTCATCACCTTTGGAATAAATGGTAATGCCATATGCATGTCTTTTACCATCACTAGAAACATCTTTACGGTGTGAAATTTTATAATGGGGGATAGATAAATCATCATTAAATTTAGTCCATGTTTCGGCTGCTATAAAAATGTGCGGTTTATAAATTTTCAGAAAATTTTTTAGATCTTGCCAATGTGAATTTTCTAGTAGACTCTGAATATTTTGGTAGATGAAAAGATCCTTACCATTATTTAGGATATTGCATGCTGGTCTTAATGGTGAATCAAGAATTCTTTTGATTTCCACTTGAAGTTCATCATGGGGATTTGGAGGCAAAGGTGGTTTAAATACACCAAGTAAATAAAGACCGTTAAGTTTGGTACATCTACTAAGAGCTACGTATAACTCATTTCTGCGAAGATTTTTAGAAATGTGTACAGCAACCTTATCATATGTGCCACCTTGGCTTTTATGAATAGTTATTGCTTCAGCTGGTACTAAAGGAAATTGACTTCGTATTATATTAGCAAATTTGGAGTTGGAGTTAATGTTTCTCTTTATTTTATCAATTGCAGTCCAACTATCTTCCCCTAATTTTTTCACCTCCTTACGTCTATTTTGACCGACATGATCATTAGGGAACCGAAGCCAAAGTCTGGTTATTTCGCCTGCCGGAGTTGTATCAAAATCCTTTAACGTTCCGACGGCTCCGTTAACGAGACCATCTTCTACCGAAATGTTAACAGTAAGCATATATTTAATGCCTACACTAAGTTGTAATTGAGAAGGGAGCCCTTGTGTGGTGTGGGTAAGAGCAGATTTTGCCTTTTCAAGTAAATTTACTTTGCGTTGGTCGGTTGTTTTACCAGTTAGTTTATCGTCGGCCTCAACGACTTTTCTCTTAGGGTCCTTTTCAATAATTTTGTTATTAAAAAGATTAACCTCAAGATTAGTGCGAAAAAGATGAACCGATTCGCGAGGAATTTCATCGGCATTTGAAATTACACGGGAGTTAAGCAGGCGTACCTGTTCCGATGTAAGCAAGCCTTTTGCTAAGTTATTAAGCGTAACCGCAAACTGAGCGTCATCTTTTTGTCGCATTATTTCAGTTAACTGATAACTTGTAAACAACCGCCATAGAGGATTACCAACAATGAGACCGTAAGGGTCTGTGGCGTGTGATTCAAAAATATATTTGTCACCCACTGGAGCCAATTGGTTAAAATCACCAAAAACTACCACTGATATGCCTGCAAACGGCTTAGAAGATTGAAAAATTTGCTTCAGACGGCAATCAACCTGTTGAATTATTTTTGATCCAACCATAGATATTTCATCTATTATAATCAGATTGAGATCTTTCATTTTAGAAACAAGAGAATTTCTCGTGCTGTTACTTAACGGAGTAAGGTCAGCGGAACATTGATTTATTGGTAGAACAAAAGCAGCATGTAAAGTTGTGCCATTTATTCCAAATGCGGCTTTCCCAGTTGGAGCACACACTAAAATTTTAAGGGACCGAGATCGGTTGTGGAAATATTCAGAAAACGCAAAAGACTTTGATTGATTGCCTCAATGAGACGAGATTTTCCCACTCCCGCACCACCTAAAACGCATATATAGAAGGGCAAATGATCGTTTTTAAAACAATCTAAAATGTGTAGCAGTAATGTTCGTTGTTTTTCATTTAGAGTACAAACATTACTTAGATATGCTTCATTAGAAAGCAAACGAGGAATGGGAAGGAAAACATCGTGGCTACCCGTTGCTTCCTTGTTTGGAATTTTATCTCCAATGTCAATTGCAATATCGCCTTCTACTGACGGATCACAAAAAACTCTTAAATTAGCCGGAGTGTGCAGATCGTTAGGATTTATGTTGGGGTCAGTTTCATTTTGATGGGCGATCGCTTCGTAAAGGACTTTTTCAATGTCTTCATTGAAAACAAACTGTAATCTGTTCACCCTAATTGTATCGCTGTTAGTTACGAAAAGATTACTGACTGTATTTGACAACACTGTCTCATCACGCCATGGTACGAACAACATAACGTTTTCTCGAATAAACTCTGAATGATCTGTAAACTCGTTAAAGTTTACAAAACGAATAATTTTAGATTGTCTTCGTCGTTGTACGAAGCCCGAAGAATCTTTTAGCTTTAAAGAGCTAATAGCGAGTTCATTGTTATATGATTGATCGCTACCTTGTGACTGTTCACTATCAATGTGACTACGACGAATGGAAGAGTTGGTGGGCTTCACCGAAAAATTGTACCAAGCAACAAATGATGCAAGGCAAAAGTTTTCAAGTTCATCCGGACGTTGCATGTAGTGGTCGATCATACCTTTTACGTATATATCACTAGACTCAGGGGATAGTAATTTGAGTTCCTTAATCGACTTTACTACAGCTATTCTATTTTCGGGAGAACTTGTATTGATAAACGTGCACCTTCGAGAGCTCTTAGATAAAGGGAGGGCTAGTATATAATACACAGCTTCCTGGGCACTAAACTCACTAGCCTTTAAGAAATTATTTGCGAGCATGCGAAGTTGTTCTTTCATTGTATAATTCCCTTTTTTTAATTCCCCTAAGGCATCATACAACAACTTCGAGAGGCCCCGAGAAGACTTATTAAGATAATTTAAAACGTAATTGGCGCATGAATACATATCGACAATAAATTGTATGTCCATGTTGGCACAATGTAGTTGTAAAATTTCGGGGTTATAAAAATTAACCATGCAATTTTCCGGCTTTCGACGAAGCATGACTGTTGCTCTGCAAATTCCACTACGAATAATACGAATATAATGTTCATAATTAATTTCGAAAATGTTTAAAAGTTCGTCAAGCGTAAGTATAATTTTATTTTTATGACAATGGGCCAAATGATTTTTAATTTCGCTTCTTTGGGATCGCAAGGAAATAAGAGTTAATTTATCAACATCGGTTAATGGAAAAAGAATAATTGTATGAAACAGTGGAAAAAACGGAATATCGAAACGACACTCCTTGTTCTTTGAACCCTTTTTGCATGTAAATGTATGCTTATGAATTTGTAGATCTAGGAGGTTTTGAGAAATTTCATTGTCACATGAAATGAAACGATCGATGAAAGCAGTGATAGGAGTAAAATCCATATCTTCATCGCTGTATTTTGGTGCGTCTTTCAACCAGAGTAAGCAATGACAATGGGGTGACCCTCTTTGTTGGAATTCGGTTCGTATATAATAGTCAACCAAGCAATGTTCTCGAAAAACGGAGTTTTTACTTTTAAGTAAATTGAAAAATTGTCTTATTCGGTAATCAAAGTATCTCGCTAAAGTAACAGGATCACTTCGAATCAGACGAGCCTTTTCTTTATATGGCATTGTTTGTGCTTGGTCTTGAGTAATTGTTTCTTTATCAACCACTTGTTTCAAAATAACAATTAACTCCGCCCATCTACTTTCAGCCGGTGATAGTGTTAAGAAAAAAGTAGGTGACCCAAGCTGACGAATCATTGCGAAGAGTTCTTTCTTTTTTTCCTCCCAATACGCAGGTGCTCCACGATCAGTCGCTAGGACTTTGAAACCACTATCATGCATTTCCATTTTGCTCATAAAATCCGAATCAAGAGTATCTCTAGCCGTTAATTTTGAGCGAGACTTAGCTTTCCGAAGACAAAAACTTATACTAGATGAAATTTTTGAAGTTCGCAGCTTAAGAGCAGAAAAGAAAAGTTTAGTGACCGTTGCACAACGACGGTCGCTACGCATTATTTCAGATTTTGCCCAATTCTGATAAGACAAGCCTGCGGGTTGTTTAACTAGTTCGCCTCCGTATATTTTAATGAAACTGAGCGCCTCAGCATATTCATCAAATAATGAAACCGGCTGCTTACCTTCTCCTGGTGCAAAAACTATAGCTTCAGTGAGAAGAAGTGTCGCTTCATCAGCCATGTTAATTGGCTCTTCTTCGTCTTCTTCTTCAGAACTACTTTCGTTATCTGATTCATGTTCTATATGATCTCTTGGATCAACATAATCCTTTGAATTTAGAACAACGCTAGAAGAAAGCAAACGACTTAAATTCAAAGATATTCCACAATGTCGATAGACTGGGGAATTTTCAAGATATTTGGCGGCTTCATGAATGGAATTTGGTCGAACGTTTTCAAACATAACATTATGTTTAAACGACTTTTTCCTTCGGAAACATATTGGAACTATCATGGTTTCCGAAAAAATTCGAGGTAGCACACGGACCGAACTTTCGACGTCAGTTGGTACATTAATAGCCCTACCTTTAACTATATACTGTTCACCGCCGACAACAGCTCGAATCATCATAAAGGGGATTCTAGGACAAAGAAAGCGTTCTTCTAAATCACTTAGGATTTCAATTTCTTTGGGGATAGTGGGAAACGCAAGATCACCATTCATCACTGATAATGGTGGAACTTTTCCATGTTTGAGATATTTAGCACAGTTGGCGCATAGATATCCAACTGCAGTACAATCAAAAATTTTGCATGTTCTTTGCAAAAATTCAAAACTACAAGAGAAATCCTTAACTAGAAAAAATTTGACTGATGTTTTAAACCATAGCCGAAAACAACAAACACATTCGAACGTAGGGCCTTCGTTTTTCAATGAAATAAACTTTTCAAAAAGTGTTTGTCTGTTCATTTTTTGAGCTTGTTCTAGCTGGGTAGTTTTAAGAATTTTAACCTGCGAAATATGAAACCGCCGAAGAATAGGATTTTTCAAACGTTTTTGTTGTGACTCACGCAGCCTTTGACGTTGAGTTTGTCGTCTTTTTGGGTCAGTTAATCTTTTCTTTTGTAAGTTTCTAAGTCGCTGTTGATGTAATTTCCTTTCGTCAGTTTTTAGAAGTCTAGCTTTTTGTGACTTAATAAGTCGAAGCTTGTGAATTTCACGTTTGCCAGGGTCAGCTAATCGTTTAGTTTGGCCCGCCCGTAATCTAAGTTTATGTATTTTGCTTCTGTCTGGATTCGTCAATCTTTTAGCTTGCGATTCTCGTACTCTTTGTTGGTGAATTTTACGATTTCGGGGACGGAGAAGTCGTTTATGTTGGGATTGGGTTAGTCGTTCCTTTTCTAGTTGTCTTTGCTCAGGCAAACTGAGTCTTTTTTGTCGTGAAAGCTTTAGTGCAGTCAAATGTTTGGCATGTTCTTCAACATTGGCCAATTTTATTTTAGCACTTATTCTATGAGATTTAAGATACTTCGCCGTACTTTTCCACTTTTGTTTTCGTTGTTTATGCTTCAACGCATTTACTTCAACATTAAGGTACTCTTTCTGGCGCAGTTTGTTGGGTTTCGTCACTTTACAGAGTGTGTTTTTCACTTTAGCGTTCTGTGATTTTTTCCTTAGTCGTTCGTCTTGACTTTGTTTTTTGGTTCTAGGCATTTTAAATTTCGGAAACGGTCAGGGAAATTAAAGTAAAATATATAAAAAGCTAACTAGTTAACGCAACTGAAAGGTAAAATGTGATATAATAAATATAAAATATAATATAATAAAAAACATGTGAAACTAATCGTTTTCACGTTTACCGCTCCTTATGCCGCTCCGTTTACAGACACACACTAACCACTAAATAAATTAACACACGAGCCACTAATTATATTATTAATATTTATATATGTACACTAATTATATTAAAATAACTAAAAACACTGATTTCGAAGTCGTTTCAAATTATTATTGTTTCTTATATTCGAAATCTTGCAATTAGTAAAAAAGTTTTAAAAATATTTTCTTCTAATTAATATTTATTAAGTATGTAACTATATTTGTTAATTAACTTTTCGCAACACTTTTCATTTATGTATAACTACATTAGATTAGATTTGTTTTCAACTAAAACAAAACAAAGTATCTATGAACGATTATCATAATACATAATACCAACGGTTTTTTAAGAACAATTCTAATATGCATACATCTAACGCAACGCCATACATATATACATATTAAAATTTTCATCACCTATTAAACATTTTCCATACGCGCATTGTTTTATTTAGTTATCTATTGTTATACAATACCAAGATCGTTTCCGAAATACATATAAAAAACAAATTCATAATTTAACAAATTCGCTATTTCGGTATATTAGTATTAAAGGTCCTGTTGAAAAGCACTTGTTAGCTTATAGGCTAGGTAAAAGGATAAAAGCATCGTCCAAGTGAGACACTTTTACTTTGCTCTGATTTTATTTCTCAAAATACAAATCTCAACAGCTATAGTTTAATCTAATTAAACTATAGCAGTTGTCATTTTATGGAATTCATTCTCATTAAACCTAAAACCTCAGACAACCTGTACTATAAAATTCTATCCACACAGTTGAAAAAGTAACTGCAATATTTAAAGCAAGTCTTGCAATAGGAGCTATGCGTTGCAGGTTATTATTGAATTGTAAAGTAAATGTTACATTAAACCTAATTTCAATGCATTTCTATAAAATTTAAAACAACTCTTGCATCATAATTTATTTCTACAGAACAGCTAAAAGTTTTAATGCACCTTGCTACAATTTAAAACATTAATGAAATTTTAAAATTCACTAGAGTATTATCCATTTTAGAAATATATAGTTAAAATCGTTTCATGTATGTTTTAGTTATCGCTTCTCAGCTGAAAGTCTATAATAATAGTGATTAAGGTGGTATGTATGGTTTAATTTTTTCCGTTGTAATTTTTTTATTTTAAATTTGATTAATTTAGGCAAGTGCGTAATAATCAAAGTATCTCGAAATTATGATGTAATTTGCATGAAAATGTCATACTAAAAAAAATGTTGCGCGTAATTTATTTAATGCAAATAACAGACATTTTTAAACAACAAGCTTTTTTATTTTACTCCAAGTACTCTGTTAAATATTGATGCAAAGAGCATTAGTTTAACTTTATATAGCAAGCTTTGTATTGTTTTGTAATGAAAACTTCCGTAGGACCTATATGTGTAGCAATTTGCATTACATATTCAATTTTTTTTTAACTGTGCATCTATGTCCGGTATTTTCAACTAACCGACATTTTTTTATCCATTTTAGCGTTAAATCTTTAAATTTACATAAACAATAAACAAAGTTTTTGATTTGTTTTTATTTCTAAACTTTTTGTGAACAACTTTAAAGTTTTTTTTTTGCTTATAGATGTTTTTAAACATAATTCAAAGGTCAAGCAGTTATTGTGGTTAAAAGTTGAAATTAACAAATTAATATTCTAATCAACTTTTTTACTTTTTTTTAGGTCAAACGAGTTTAGTTTACTTAACTTTTAAATGGAAAATGTAAGACTTGTTTCTCTTTGTTTTTTATTTATTATTTCAGTAACTTGATGAGCAGGATTTTAAGCAAATATAAGATAATAAATTAACTTTAAAAAAAGTTTAAATTTTGCATATAATTATTTAATTTATGTTGGAGGGTGTTTTTTTTGTTGGTGATTGTTGGTGTATCTCTGAAAATTTTTGTTAAGCTTAGTTGTTATATTGAAAATCACTAATTGGTGTTTAATATAAATAATAAAGAGGCATTCTTAACGACTAACTCTTTTCGATGCTTTGTTGCAAATCAGTAAAATTTTTAGAATATCTCGTAAGTCATTGCGAAAATCAGAATTCCTTTCAAATGCTAATATTACTAAAAAAACGAAAAATTCCATTTTTAAGATATCATGAGAATGGATTATGCTACCAAGGTCGTTGATCTATCATTCTGTTTGTCATCATATCAGCCATCTATAATAAAATTTGAAAAACAATTGCTATTTTATTTCAAGTCTGTCTGCCTATATCGCTCTGATTTTTGTTTTTTGCTTTTTCTTTCATCTTTATATTTTATTTTTATCTGTTATCATATTAAAACTTATTTGCATTAACATTAGCAGCACAAACTCGGTGTTTGTTAGTGTGACTATTTTGTTACTTTTACTGCACCAACTTGAATGTAAGCTTTTTTGAATACATATATTTAACTTCAAGATGATAATCGTAGCACCAGTGAAAAGACTTAGTTTTAATTCAGCCGTAAATTCAGTTCAACATCTTAAATCAGAAAACTGAAACAATGAATTAAGTTTACCTAACCTAATCTTACCGCACCTTGCCTCACCTTACCTCTTCTTACCTCACCTTACCCAACTTTACCTCACCTTACCTTACCTTACCTTGCCTTAAGGTAATACCTTATCTTATCTTAGATTCTCTTATTTTACTTTACCTTACCTAATCTTACCTAATCTTACCTAATCTTACCTTATCTTACCTTACCTTACAAACAATTTCATTCTTATTCACTATTATCATTCTTTTAACAACCAGTACAGATAATTTTCGACTCTTTCTCTTAAGCTGTTACTCTTATTGTTATCTTATATATTAATACGCTAAAAAATTTTTTTGGAGCCTAAGGCAGCAGATGCATTATTCGCAGATGGATTCATTTAAAATTTTCACTGCTAACTGATATTAGTGTAACTTAGATTTTAAAGATTTCACACAAATCAGATCATAAATAAAAAAGTTATAGACGAATTAAAATGTATTTTTGAATGTAACGTCCCCCCAATGGAATATGGAATATGTAACCGGCTGGATTATTGGCAACTACATTTTTGTTTTGTTTCAGCAAACTTTTCTAAAAATTTGGTATTTACTTTTTAATTTCCTTTATTTTCTCTATTCTATCATAAAATATTGGCCTATGTCATATTTTGTCGGTGATAGGATTTTTTGTTTAGTTATCCATTCTTTAACAAAAACTATAAAAAAACAAAAAAAAAGAAAGATTTACGTCCATCAACACCTTTGAACGTATGTTGCTGTGGGACCTTGGTCTTAAAAGGTTTTTATGTGTTATTGTGACACATATTGTAATTCGTACTACACAACACATTTTATTAAAAAAAAAAATGTGAAACGTCATATGATGCATGGACCATGTGGTTATCTAAATCGCAATTCTGTTTGTATGAGAGATGGTAAATGTAGAAAGAATTTTTCAAAACCTTTTTCTAAAAATACTAAAGAATCTGTGAATGGTTATCCTTTGTATCGTCGAAGTGATAATGGTATGAGTGTTGATGTACGTGGTGCATCTCTTGATAATAGATACTAGGAGGGCCAGGCGCGCTTCGCTACGCTTATATATAAAGTTTTTGCGTAGAAATTTTGTGGGGTGGGCCCGGCATTTGCTACATGCTAGCATTTCTCACGAAAAGTACGATCATTAGTACGACAATATTTTAATGGTTGACACCCTTGACACCTTGACACCCTTGACACCCCTTGACACCCTTGACACCCTTGACAACCTTGACACCCTTGACAACCTTGCAACTCTTGACACCCTTGACACCCTTGACACCCTTGACACTCTTGACACCCTTGACACCCTTGACACCCTTGACACCCTTGACAACCTTGACATCCTTGACAACCTTGACACCCTCGACACCATTGACACCATTGACACCCTTGACACCCTTGACACCCTTGATATATGAAAAATTAGCGATCAAATAAGTTAGAGCTCAAATAAGCTTACTTGAAATCTTATTTGATCGCTAATTTTTCATATATCCGAACTGATCAGCTAGAGTTCTGATTATTTTTCATTCATATATTTAAAAAGAAAAATTAAAAATTATATGCTAGCATATCTCATTACCACTTTTTGAAATCATTGCTTCTACGTCAACAAAATGTCTACGCAAAAACTTTATTTATAAGCGAAGCGAAGCACGCCGGGCCGTCATAGCAGTTTTAATTCTTTTAACAAAATCCATTTAGATTAGTTGTTTATTTTTCAATCTAATTTAATTTTTCGTATATAAAGAGGATTTAAATACGAATACTTACAACTAACAAAACCATGAGTACCTTTTAAGATGTAAGTCAATACACATCCGCTATAGAGGTGAATGTTTGGATGATGCTACGTTGAGTGGAGGTAGATTTTAATATAGAGGCTGGCTGCTATTGGCCTTGAATTTTCCAGGAGATGTTGTTGGAGATGTTGTATCCAATATAATGAGTTACTTTGAATGCTGCTTTGGTTAAGCTGGATCTTCAGTTATGATTTAACAATTTTACTGTTCACGTAAAGTAAACACAAAAGGCAGCAGCTAAAATGTTGTATCAACCATATGATGAATTAAATTTATTTCCAAAATCTTCAGGTACAGTAGCTTCCACATTCACTAATGGTCTTGAACCATTAAGTAGCACAAATATAAATTAGATTCCCTCAAAACACAATAACATTTCAAAGTTTAATTGTATTTATACGAAATAGCTTATACAAGTTACATAAAATTTGCCTTATTGTATTTATCAAATCGATGGCGAGGCGATGTAATATTATTTGTCTAGAGAATTACATTTTTAATTTAACACGAAAAATAAGAACTTAAACAATTTGGAAAAAACAAAATCTGAATAATAATAATATATTTTTTATTTTTTTAATAAATGTTAACAAAATCATCGCCTGCTAAATTTTAAATTTTTTTGAGAAATGATTTTAGTTTTGATGTTCGCCACAAATGTTGATTTATAAATTTGGTGCATGAAGTCACTCGATACGACAAAGAAGTTTTACTTTATTCTGTCAGTATGAAACAGAAACACTCCTTGGAACTGTACAACAATAAAAACTAAATTAATTAAACAAAATGCTAATTTCCTCTAGAATATGAGACAAATACCAGACTTTGAAATCTTCATCCTCTGCTGTAATTCCTCATAAAATCTCATTTCTGTAAAATAATAAATGATCTAACGCCAATTTTATAACAAAATAAAGTTAAAACAAATGTAAAGGAACATTAAAATGTGATCAAGGCTAGAATAAAGATGACATTCCACATTTAAATGGTATTGTTTTGTTTCAAATTAAGCTGAAAAAGCAATAAAAAAATTATGTTTTTCGGCAAACAGCTGTAAAGTTTAACTTTACTGCCGCTAGGGAGTTAGTTAAAGTCTTACTTTTTAGCCTGCGGCTGCAAAAGTAACGCTATTTATATTTTACACTACGGCGGCTGTAAAATAGCATTTGTTTATTTGTTATTTTGTTATTTTTTTCAAACATATTGTATAACTATGACAACAAAAAATAAGTTGATTTTCATTGGATTATGATATTTTGAATTATTGTATGTGAATATGACAACAAAACATAACAAACATTTTCATTGGATAATGAAATTTGAAATTATTGTATAACTATGATTACAAAATAACAACTATTTCAATTGGATTATGAAATTTTGAAAAGGCTGCTTTGATAAAAAAATTTTATTCATACAAATTTAAATGTTTTTTTTCTTTTTTGGAAGTAATTATGACGATAAAAATTCATATTTATAACAATTTTGATGTATTAATTTCATATTTATAAGAACTTTAAACGTTTGCCGAAAAAATAGTGTATTTAATTCGGAGCTAAAGTGACTTTTTGTGTATCGTCAAACTATAGACCCAGCACAAAAAGTATCACTTTAGCTCCTAATTAAATAATGTACTATTTTCAGCAAACGGCTGTAAAGTTTAACTTTACTGCTGCTAGGGCGTAAGTTAAAGTCTTAATTTTTTTACTTATAACGCCATTTTTATTAAGTAACGCCCTAGTAACGCCATTTTTATTTTTTTACGGCGGCAGTAAAGTAACATAACATGAGATTATGAATTTGTTCAAAACAGCATTCATTTCAGTTCACTTTAATGAATTAAAATCAATAAAAATTAATTTCAGAAAATTCATTACCTCGTATTACCTTTTTAAATCATATTTATAAAAAATTTGATGTATTAATTTCATAATTATAAAAAAATTTAAACATTTGCATTTAAAAAAATTTAAACACTCAGAGCTAAAGTGAATTTTTGTGTATCGCCTATAATTGTCAAACTATGACTCAACACAAAAAGTAGCACTTTACCTCCTAATTAAATAATATACTATTTTGCATAAACTAAAAAAAGATCACTTAACTATGAAAAATGCAAACAAACTAGCTCAACAATATTTATTGCCACATAACGAAATGACCAATCGAATCCGTTTAAATTCCCCGGTGATTGATAAAATCTTGATGAGCTTACTGCAAAACAGTGTGAGTAGCATTCTCCAATTCCTAGGGACCCTGTTTAAGGCAAGTTTTCATCTCGCGTACTGTCTTCAGACATGGAGCGAAACATGAAACATTTTCTCTTCAAACGTTCACATTGCGACATCTAGCGTTCAAATGGCAGCTCGTAGAAGTACTGAAATTCGGCAATCTAGTCAAACGGTCATATGTTGTTAATGTGTCATATGTGCTAATTACCGACACTTTTTGGTTGGTGCTAGAGAATGCTTAACCATATTCTTTCCAAGATAATTAAATTTACAATGTGATTAGCAGTATTACATTTAGGCCTCGGAAGCGGGCAGATCTACTTCAAATCTTTAAATGCTTTTCATTTCAATATATTTTATTAAGCAAATATTGACTGTGTCCGGTTTTGTAATGTCGTTTTCTTTTTGCCAGAGCAGAAAAAGTGATTTTTTTAAGATTTTTTTTCCACAAAACGAATATGAAAACAATTGATCTAGTTTTGTAGTTGTGTTTGTGAACTCTCATTTAATGTTTTAGTTAATTATTAGAATTTAATTAAATAATTTTTTATTAATTTTAGATTTAAAACACGATTTAAACAAAACATTTATTTAAACTAATAACTAATAACTATTTCACTTTAAAAAAATAATAATAAATAAATGGCGTCTTGTTTGTTTACTAATTTTTCAGATTTGTAAATGTATTTGTGTAAATTTATTGTATTTGCAACTTGATCTACCAAAAAATCTAGATTCAGAAAAAATATTTTCAGATCAAAAAAAGAGCAATTTTTTTTACAAAAAGAATACGAAATGCAAAAAAAAGTGATCTGACAGCTGCTTTTTTTGCTCTTAGATCACTTTTTTTGTCAAAAAGAAAACGACATAAATATGATTTATCATTACAAATCATTTGGGAGAGTGAAAACCTTGACATTGCCTATATCTCTTCCACAAACTTAATTATCTGGAAAACTGGAAATACTATAAACATTTAACCACAAATATTGCATACCAAAAATTGTTTATGATGTCAATCAATTTTATGCAGTTATATAAAATGAAGTTTGACTTTTTGTAAATATAATTAATTAAAAATTATTGTTTCACACCAAAACAATCAATAAATATGTGATTTTGAGAACAGGAATTTTAGCATCTCATCAAATCTGTTTTTAGATTTCGTTTCCTTGTTGTTATGCGAATCTTTGAAATTGACTTATTTTGTGGATTATCATATATTTGAAAAAAAAACATAAAATAAACAAATATCTAACGTAGGCAATGCAACAAGGAGTAAGGTGGCAGCTATGCGACAAAACTTAACAATTATAAGTAATTTTAGTTACGAATATTTTTTAATAAAATTCAGTTATTTGTAATCGTTTCTCGTTTTTAAAAACGTATTTCTTATTTCGAATACTTAATGTGCGAGTCATCTTCAGGTGTCATACTATCCATTCGCATATTTAACGGTTCAACTTCTGTACTGATCATATATAGAATTTTTTTAAATTAACATAATTAGTTTTTAATACAATAAAAATGATTGCCAATTGCGTCTGTTCGGTTTTTGTATGAATTTAACAAGAAACTTTTTTATTGATCATTTATTGTATCCGCGTAGTAAAAACGATTCGTGTAATTATCAGGAATTAGTTTTATTTTCTTATTCATCTGGAAAAAAACAAATTTTAATGTTAATTAGATATAGCTCGAAATCTTGTTTAAAGTTACACAAGCCAAAATGCTTCTAATGTGATTTATCTTAATAACAAGTTCACATACTAAATGTAGGCAAGAACATCTTTAAAGAAAAATTCAATTTATCAATGAATTAGATCAATTAAACTACTAGGTCATTTAAAAATACTACATTTCCACTTATATATTTATGCTTACCTACAATAATTTTTTCATAAATCCTTGTTTCCAGCGTCTATCGCAGTCGCAGCACAATTAACATTTAAAATTTTACAAAACAATTAATTGGTTGATCAGTGTCAGTAAAAATCAAATAAATTCAAAAGTCTGAAACATCTTTCCGTTGCTTTTAATTATCGCATCGTATACAAAAAATGAACTCACCTTTACAATCAGTTTAATTTAAACTAGAAATGTTTTCTTTATTGTGTCGCCATAAATGACTAAAATTATTTATGTTACCTATCATTAGCTCAAGGAAACATAAACAAATTATTTTCTTTATTTGAGTTTAATTTGAAATAAATGAATTAGTAATAATTATAATTGAATAAAAACTTAAGATGATTTTTATTTGAAGTTAATTTATTAAAACGTTTCTTAAATTCTTATGATAGAATACAAAATGCTAAATGTATGCCCGTCAATATTATACTGCCCCAGATACAACCTTTTCGTGTAGATCAAGGCTCCACAATCTTGGAGAAGATGGGCTGGAGTTTCTTCTTTCAATTGAAACAATTAAAATTCGTCTATCGGCTCCACTCCGAAATTCTTAAGGAGTTTTCTTGGTTTACAGTGTGCTGTAAGAACCTCTGACAGTATTCTTAAGTTGTTCCTATTTAAGTTAGAGCACATTACTGCTCTCTTTGGATTAAACGGTTCAATCAACTCTTTGGTCTGCCTTAAGCTCGCGGTGTTGTTCCATGTTTTGAACCATTACGTCATAATTACTGCTCTCACCTTTCATGGATTGCTTTTGTCACTAATAAAGGGCTGCGGGCCGACAAAAGAAGCACTTCGCCTTTCTAATTTGTCGGCTTCTTCATTACCAGCGATATACACATGACCAGATATCATAGTAAACTGTAACTTTGTTACTATTCCCAATTTTGTTTAGCTTGCTGACACAATCTCCAACAATTTTGAATGTGATGGTTTGTGACCTTAACGCATTAACTGCTACTTGGCTGTCTGACAAGATGGCAATTCACTTGTTCTTATATTTTCTTCCTAATCTGAAGTCTGCGCTTCTTTTGATAGCATAAATGTCAGCCTATGGGCTCAAAGTAGTTGGTCTTTGGTCCTAATACTCCTACACACACCCATGATTCGACCTTTGAACCAGCCTCGTACATCCGCATTTGATTACATCGTTAGTCAAATGGTACGTATACTGGATTCAATGCTGCACTCCACTTTTTTGCACAGCTGCGATGTATATTTCCTTTCGATGTTGATTTGCTTAATCATTCCATCTTTAGGAAGCTCAAGCAAGGGGTTCTCCAATGAAAGACTTTTGCGATATTAAAACTGGTTGAACTTTCCATTTCCCTTGCATGCTGAATCTCAGTATGGTTTCCCTGACTACGCTCATAACCTGCAAATGGAGTGAAACAGATCCTAATTCCATCTCCATTTACGAGGTAGGACATGTTCTTATTGGCCCCGTGATGCAAAAACAGGCCATCTTCTGCAACTTTTCTAACTTTGTCTTCCCAGCATTTAGCTGGGCTCTTTTGTTAGTGATTGCTGATCTCACTATCATGGCTGGTCTCACACCACCTTAGGCTGGTCTCACACAACCACCCCCCATGTTTTATCCTCAAGGTTTTTGCATACCACTAGAACTCTTACGACTTTACTTACCACTGCTTTCATGTGGTTTCTTCACAGAAGTTTACTATTGAGGCTTACTCCCAGATATTCAATCTCCTCTGCAGATTCAATTAAGGAGCTTTTAATGATGATGGGTTTCATGCTAAAATTTATTTTCTTCGTGGACGGAACTACCGTAGTTTTACTCGAGTTTTGTGATGAAGCGCTGCTCCGCTGGACACCAACGAAGCTGCATAGCCGGTCGCGTACCTAGCGAGGTTTATTTATAGCCCCTTGACTAGCTTCAATCATTGGGATCGAGTAAGAAATCCTGCCACTTCAGCACAAAGAATCGTAATGTACGCGAAATACATGATATACACGGAAATGACAAAAAAAGCAAGTGAAAGAATGAGACTCTGGCGACTCCCTAGGCGAAAGAACCGCGATCAGCCCGTCCAACCCCACATCTACTCACATACACTCACACTCTCATGCCCACTATCACTCATATCCACATCCATGCTCACATTCATACACACTTAAAACAATCCAATATCATTGAATAACGTTCAACGACATTTATATTACTTATTTTTGATGATTTATAAACCGCCTATAAACTCCAAAAAACATATTTGTTCTTTTTTTTCTTTTTGGTAGTAATTATTATTTTATGATTATTTACGTCATCGGTATTTAGTAAAAAAAATAGCATTTTATTAGTATATTTCAGGGATAAATTGGTTGTTTTAACTACAATATCATTTCAAGTTGATGATGTAAATTGTTCACAACATGTATTCCACCGATGTCATTTTCTTTCCTTACCACACTGATATTTTCAATTTTATTATTTAAAACAATTTCAGTTAACAATAAATTTGTATCATAATCTTCGTTATAATTTAATTTTGTTAAAATTTATTTTAATTTATTTTTATCATAGGTTTGTACCCCAATTTTATGGAAAAAAAAATATTCTGCGTTAATTATTCGTTAAATTATATGATTCATTATAATTATTATCATTATAAAAATAAACGTATACTAATCCATTCAACTGAGTCAGTTTTATTAAATATAATATATAAATTTTTTATTGATATGATTAATATGTTATTATTTACAATAAATATAATTTGAATATCCCCAAATTGATTAGTCCATAAACCTATCAATGATGTAGTCGAATTGAACATTATTATAAAATTATCGGTAATAGCTAGAAGGAATGGGTCGTTATAAGAAAACAAATTTGAAAATTGCATTGCTTTTATATGTGAATTATGGTCGGATGAATCTCTCAAATGATTTAAATTAGTTGTATTATTGCAACTACTACTACAGCTACTACCGCTACAATTATTTGCTATAGTATTAATAGTGGGTGTAGAAGATGATGAAGTTTCAGTCTTAATTCAAGTTATTTCCTGTAATACTACGTAGGTTGGTTTTAGATTTAAGAGAATATTCTTTAATTTGATGAGTTTGTAATCCATTACCCGCTACTATTACCATCAATCCACTATTTACGCAAAGTCGAATCTCAACATCGCTTATAAATAACCACCTTTCTTTTTAAAAAAATTAAATTCAATTATAATATCAGAATCTACAAATAGCGGCAGATCTTGATTTGATGTGATGGAAATAATCGAAATAAAAAACAGGTTTGACTTCTAAAATAAAACCACAATGGAGGTAGTCCTTGCTACCTATGATAACCGTAAACATCATTGTTGCATGGAATGAAACTCATTCAATCTAGTACATTCTCCTCCGACTAATACGCGCATGCCCCACATGTTCTCACACAGGCACTTCCCCGTCCACACATATACACACTCGCACTCATACACCCGCATGCACATCTATACTCAGGTATAGGTAAATAATAAAAAAAAATACTGAAAAATGACTCACCACATGGCTGATAACCGGTACCCCTCTTCCAGCCTCCACTCTTAGTCCTACATAATATAGTGTACTGATACCAATTCAATTTTCATAACACACCCGTACAGAAGATGGTGTATGATTCGGTTGTCTTTCCTTTTTTCTCGTTTACTTTCCAAATTTGCCGGATGGCCCTCCCTTTATTTTTGGTTCGATTTCGACCAAAGCAACAAGCCCCTAGTTTCCCTTTTCTCTTTTTGATTTGCCAACCACTATATAACAATTTTCCACTCAGCCTCAAGCGGCGTTACTGTTGGGTTGATATGTTGTAAAAAATTGCACACCAATTTAAATTCATAGAGTTTTATTTTATTGTTTTTGAATTTATTGAAAATTAACACGTAGCAGGTAATTTTTTTTTTTTTTAAATGTAATAACTCCAGCAAATAACCCCTTTAGTTACACTTTCAGTTTATATTATTTTAACTATCAATTAAATTTGCTTCCTTATTTAATAATCGAGCTATTTATCATAGTCCTACTTTCACAAAGGTTATATCTTCTTAATTATTATTTTTTTTTTGTTTTATTTATCACCCACAATTTGAAGGTAGGGAATTTACTTCTATAAGCATATACTAATAATTAACACTAAACAGCTAACTTAAAAAAAACTCAAGCCAATATCCAATTGAGTTACAAAAAAAAAGTTTATATCAATTTTACTATCAATTGAATTTGCTTCCTTGTTTGTTAATCGAGCTAATTAACCTTGACCTAAATTCACCAAGGTGTTCTCCGTAATCAACGTTAGCATTAAAGTTATGATTAGAGATTTCTAGTAGAACCGATTTTAAACATGCAAATTTGACTAGCTATCACTCAATATATACCGAGAAAAGTTTTTCGGTGGATTCTAATTGAAATTTCTTTAACAATTTACGCAACAAACAAAATTGCACCATGGAAGACTTATTGTAACAACACAATTGATTTATAACACTTTGGCTTGGTATCACAAGATAATTTAACATTTATCACAAATTAAATTAACACTAATTATCAAATAAATTAACATTAATCTCAAAGAAACAATTTAATTAAACTAAACAAATAAGTTTGTGACTTTTTTAAGATTTTTTAATTTTGTTCCACGATGGAGATGTCATAAACAACTGAACAGCTGTTGTTTAAAAATGACACCACATAATCGACTCCGAGTCACAATCGAATAATAAAAATATAAGAGAGTTTCAATGCGTAGTACATTTAGATTTGTTTTTAAATTAACTTGCACGGCACGAACATACAGAATTTTTTTTCTTCTTTTAATTTAAATTTGTGGGACAAACATATAAAAATTTTTGTAAATGTTTCTAAATTAATAAAAGAAATTGCACTAATTGAACTAAGTACTTTAAGAATTCAAGCCAATTATAAATTTTCATTACTTAAGTTAACAAAGAAAAACGTGAATTCAAAAGCAATTCCACCAATTTTGATGTTCACTAGACAATTTTTAAAATACAAAAAAAGAGACCGAAGCTAGCTATCGCGTTTTATTTATAATCAGTTAACGCCGTTTCTTTGTTTATTCCCCAATAACGAATCGATAAAGTAGTTTCTTGGGCAATTCTATTTTTGTTTTATCGTTAGTTATTACACTCACCAAAGAATATGGGACGTTAGTTTGTACTAGAAATTTGAAAAGATTTTTTTTTTAAATTGAAACATCGTTTACGAAACAATTGCACAAATTAAACCTGCAAATATCGCGATCAGGGATTAACGATATTACACAACCGTTTTTTTCTGACAATTTACAGCGATTAATGATTACAAATTAAACATAGGAAACTACTTTGGGAAATACTATTAATCAATAGACAATTGTAGGAAATTATGTGGATATGGCGGAACTGTGAATACAATTTGGAAAAAGGAAATCACATTTGAGAAACATTACACAACTATGTTTCTGATAATAAATTTTTATGGCGGAAACTATAACAAATGATGACCATGGATTGAGTATAATGAAAAACGAATATGAAAATTTACGCGAGCGCGAATCCGAGGTGTATGTGACAGTAGTGCATGTCTAAATCCGGGATTTAGTTTAGCTTTCAGAGAAAGTAGATTGTTTGTTCTCAAAAGATAGAGTTAATGTAAAAAAAAAAAACTGTTAAATCATAAACCAATTTTGGCCATTAAGACATTAGTTAAATTGTGTGATTAAAACAATAGTGATTATATTAAGGTTTAAAGCTATTGTTAGGAAATACGTGGTAATACATTGAATGATTTGTTTATGCTGTCCACCCAGCTGATAAGATTGATCAAAACCATCGAGTAGCTCTCTGAATTCAAAGATAAATCAACAATCAACAAATTCTTTCCATAACTGTTAGGTACACATCTGGAATTTTTATAATAATATTTTTAATAATATTAGTGTCTTTGAAAGTCGACGGTAACAATATCTAAAGGCTACATCGATCACCAGGCTACGATATAACAGTTTTAGACCTGCAAAAATGCACCAAGTGTCTACGAGATTCACTCCCTTCTATACAATATTACAGAGTGTTTCTTCAAAATTACCTCTGGCGTTAATGAGAATTGTATCTGCTTTTCCAATGCTTTTAAGGCACTGGTTATTTTATACAACCAGAATTTCATCCACCATCAGCGGAAAGCCCCTGGTGGTGGCAAGGCTGATTTTACAATAACCAGCCTTAGTTTTTGCTACTCTATAGTTCCCAGTAATTCACACATTCAGTCAGTTGTGGTGTTGCCAACCTATTTTCCATTTAGAGCCTTTATGACTGCGCCATGTTAGGTGTTATCAAAAGCTTCATCAATGTCCAAAGAGACACAAACAGAAACTGCTTTGTTGTCCACTGGCTCGCTTAATTCTTTGGTCAACCTGAACAGCACGTGTGTTGACGATCTTGCAAAGGCGATCCCTCCAAGGCATTGGTTTGAATGTGGTTTTCAACCACTTTTTTCACCGTTTTGAACATGAAAAATGTTAAACTGATGAATCTATGAGCCTTGGGCTCGGTAACATCTTCCTAACCTACTTTTGGAATAAATATCATATTTCCATAGTTCTGGCATATGCCCAAGTGCCAGACTGCTCCTGAACATACACAGAAAGTGCGATAATAGCCCTTTCTGCTCCCTTTGCGAGAGTTGCGACTATCCCATCCACTCCTGGGGATTTGTAAGACCGGAGAGTGCAAATGGACTACTAAATCTGTGAGTACTCTGGTCATTTACCCTCCGTGCGATATTATCAGAGAAAGTTTTAAAGCTGCCTCTCTTTGCTATATTATTTTTTTTTTATTGTTGGTGATAAGCACCCTGGTATACTCTGCTCAGTTTCCGGATTGTTTTACTCTATTGAAGAGCCTCCGTACTCCTGTTCTTAAGATTGACAACTCCTTGTTCCACCAAAACACGACCATCTGCTCTTTTACCTTAGTAATTGGGAAACTGGGCACGAACGCCTTGGTGATTGGCAGATTTACCTCCACTACAGCTTGCTCCAGTGCGGCACAGTGTTTTACTGTCCCTCTAACCGCTACTAGCTGTAGATTTACTTTTAAATTTTCTTTAAATTTGATCCCACCTTGTGTTGTTGGAGTTCCGAACCGGGGGTGATTCCTCTTTCGTACTATCCAGTTCAAACAGAATCATTCTATGATCCGACAAGAAGGGTTCATTTTCTACTCTACAGTTATTTATAAACTGTCCTCCACTGGTACTTCCTACCGTTAAATCTACCTTCTGCCTGTCTTGCCCTTGTGACAAAAGGATGTGCGTTCCCAAATTTAAACAGAAACTGACCTCTCTGGTTTGTATCCGTACTTCCCCATGTATCCTGATGATAAGTGGTCACTTCTTCTTTTTGCTCCATTCCATCAGCTTCTGTACCTCTTACGGTGGTATCAGTACCCCGTCTCCTGCACAGTATGCTGATGCTACCACTAACTGATGGCGAATGCCTCCAAGTTGATGATAGTTTGCATGGCCCCCAAGTTCCGGGTAAGAAAATCTGTCAAACATATATAATTAATGTTTTTCCTAATCATAATGCACGCCCTAGGTAGGTGTGCATTAGTGTACCACCTTTGGCTCGCTCTTTGAAAGAGCCCTCACCATGTTGTCGTGAATCCAAGGTTCCTGTATCAGCGTGAATTTTTAATAGCTGTTTCCTAGTGAATGTCCTGCTCACAACAGCTGATCCTGCTATAAGGCCTAGTAGATATTCACTTGGGCCACGCGAAAATTTCCTGCTATTAGATATTGTCAGAGAGTGGCGTAGGCGTATCTGCCGATTCATCATTCAACAACCTCGCTTCCTCCGCGGTCCCCACGTTTTCGATACTACTACAATCCTCTACAACAGCATCCTTCTCCTTTTCCACAGCCATATTTTCCACCTCACTGGGTGTCATTTAGGTTGCGACTGCCTCCCCGGACGGTGATGGTATTTGAGGCACTTCCCACGAGATGCCGCTAGCCCCCTTTTCCCCCGTTCTTTTTCACATCACCCTACTAGGTTCATGGACAATGACTTTGCCAAACCGGTATTTGAGGATATTCCTCACCCCCAATAAGGCTTTCTTTGCTCTGTCGTCAATCAGTGCAGCCAGTAGTTGGCCTGTGCCATCATTCCGACTTTCAGACAGTTTCCAATCCTTGACGAATAAGCCAGCGTTTTGACCCTCTAGCAGAGCGAGGATTTCGCCCATGACCAGGTTTGAAGTGGATACCCCTAGACAAGATCATGGGATCACATTCTATCAATAGTTGATGCGCTAGCCTTGCCTCGATGAACCACAGCTCCGCCGCGCTAAGCATCATCTGGGGATAGTTTACATCCAGAATAGCCACCTTAGTCGCCTTAATAGCCCTAGCGTAGCTGGAGCTTGCATTAAGATTGTGTTGCTCTCTGTCCTGACAGGTGGCCATCTTAGGCATCTTTGCTGTATTTTCCTGCGGCGTAGTTACCTCTCTTGTCCGCTTCACGTTATCTGCTCCAACAGTTGAAGGCCTTCCCGTTCCTCTCCAGAGTCTTTCTCTTTGAGTCATCCGGAGACATCCCTTCCGCGCAGAACCTTAAGTACCATCTGGTACCAGTTCCACTGTGCTCCCGCCTCAGTGGATCGTCCTCTGGGCTGGCCTAAAGGTGGTAGAGATGGACCTGACGTATACTGCAGTTAAACCTCTAAGACCTCTAAGCTCCTGCGCCTGCCACTTATACCCTTTTCATTTGTGCGGTGACATCCCGTATTTTGTGTTTGTTTGTGTTTTTTTTTTTAATTTTTAATCATAACTTCTATATTGTTGCTACGAGTATCACGAGAAAGTAAGTCGACTGACCTACTTATATTATTATATTATTATATTATTATATTATTATATTATTATATTATTATATTATTATATTATTATATTATTATATTATTATATTATTATATTATTGTATTATTATATTATTATATTATTATATTATTATATTATTATATTATTATATTATTATATTATTATATTATTATATTATTATATTATTATATTATTATATTATTATATTATTATATTATTATATTATTATATTATTATATTATTATATTATTATATTATTATATTATTATATTATTATATTATTATATTATTATATTATTATATTATTATATTATTATATTATTATATTATTATATTATTATATTATTATATTATTATATTATTATATTATTATATTATTATATTATTATATTATTATATTATTATATTATTATATTATTATATTATTATATTATTATATTATTATATTATTATATTATTATATTATTATATTATTATATTATTATATTATTATATTATTATATTATTATATTATTATATTATTATATTATTATATTATTATATTATTATATTATTATATTATTATATTATTATATTATTATATTATTATATTATTATATTATTATATTATTATATTATTATATTATTATATTATTATATTATTATATTATTATATTATTATATTATTATATTATTATATTATTATATTATTATATTATTATATTATTATATTATTATATTATTATATTATTATATTATTATATTATTATATTATTATATTATTATATTATTATATTATTATATTATTATATTATTATATTATTATATTATTATATTATTATATTATTATATTATTATATTATTATATTATTATATCTTTTAATATAGAAAGTTGTTGGATTTTGGATCGTTTTCGAATTTCCTATCAAACGTTAACGTTTTAGGATGGCCTCATGATGTTTAATGGTTTTTAACTGACAATAATTAGGTGTGTATATCGTGTATTTAGACAAACATTTGGGCAATGATTTCTCGCGAACAGATGAGCCGATCAAACGAATAGTCACAATCGATGTTTACTTTCACTAAACTTTGTTTTATAATAGTTTAGAAAAAATTAATAGTAAATTATATAACGATGCCGAAATGATACGCATTCCAAGCTGGTTTGAAAATTAACACAACCGAGGGAGCACGCTCTCATAATTTTCATTTTGGTAAGTGAAGATAAAACAGAGGGGAAATGGAGCCGTTGTTGATAGCACTTAGTATATTTTGTTTAAGAAAAGCTGAAAATAATTCTGAATATGTGTTACAGTTTGACACTTATGGTGATATGTTTTGAATTTTATTGGTTCACAGTTCACACTAAAGCCTAATTTATGAAGCGATATAGATGACACTTTGCTGAATAGTATGAGTCGGTATAGGAAGGAACGGATTAACTTTAGAATATTTGATAAAGTGTTGTGGATGGTTCTTCCTAAAGTGTAAAAGTGCTTAACTGAATACAACATTACATCTTTTGTACAAGCGATTTCGATTACACTTTAGTCTAGGTCTGCATGAAAATGAACTGATTGGCTGTCGGGCGATACAAAACAAAGAGGTGAGAAGTCTACTAAGCAACTTCTTGTTTTTAATTTATCAGCCAGGTCCGAATCCCACCTACAGATTGTCAGTTTCGGTAAAAATTTTACTCACCACAAAATGTATGTTTATGTTTGAGCTGTAGCAACTAGCCTAAATAAGTCACATGAAGGTGCAATAATGCTTTCCCAGAAGGAACATATAGTACGACTTCATTGTATACGTTCTACGAATATAATGAAATTAACCACAAAACAAAAAGCTCCAAAAACCATGACCAACAAATATTTTGTTAATTATTTATATTCTTTTTTC
This sequence comes from Diogma glabrata, assembly GCA_963693315.1. Lineage (NCBI taxonomy): Eukaryota > Metazoa > Arthropoda > Insecta > Diptera > Cylindrotomidae > Diogma > Diogma glabrata. Next base: position 45,066,472 of record OY856187.1, on the reverse strand, counting down.
ATTTTCTTAAGAAAACAAATTATGTAAGGTAACAACAGTTAATTGAAATTATTGAAAATATTATTCTTTCGTATGACATCACAATTGAAAGCAATTATTCTTATTCAAATAATAAGATTCACAAAGATGATTCTACGAAGGTTGCTTGCAATAAACTTTTATTGTTATTACTCCTTCGATTTTTCGTTCGGAACAAATAGATATACATAATTTATTAATCTTTAATCAGCAGACAAAAAATAGCTTTTAAAGTTATAACCATAAATGCAATTGAATTGTTAACACTTTAGTTTCTTTTTATTTTAAATGTAATGGTACTTCAAAGGGATAATGCCAGTAGCTTAATTTTGACGTATTATTGTATAGAAATCAAATATTCCATCACTGTCAACATAATTCATAAACGAACCCCAAATATGTTTATGTTTTAATTAAAAATGTGTTTGTTAAAGTTGTTTGCGTGTAATACACAATGGGTTAAAATTAAAACGCATTTAATCACATTAATTAGAATCATTATTCTGTCAATAAGATCTTTAATGTTCTTCATCATGATCATGAACTCAACCTGAGTTGGAATAAAAAATTATTAACTTTTGTCATATTCATTTGAGCATTTTTATGTCTAAAGTGAATGTCCCAAACGACACGACTACTTAAAGTCAAATGGAAAGGGTAATTTAAATGAAGCTCATACAGTCATTATAAATAATTAAACGTGCTTGCCTCGCAAGTTAAGCAGTTGGTTGCTAGTTTTGCCTGTTTAAATCTACAAGGACCATGTTAGATCATGGTAGACCAAAAATACATAGCTTTCCTTAATAGAACCGCAGGAAAATTTCTTCTGTTTTTGTTATATATATTGTATTGTTTTAAGTCTCTGGTTGGTTGTGCTTTTGTTAACAAATGAGTTACACACGATATGGATGAATTCGTTCTCTTAGCTATTCAAAACAGGACAACAAATAAATAAGTTAAAAAAATTAAATCATTACTTGCACCAATAGGTTGAACAGATTTTACCCATTTCAACAGTTCCTTACACTTATAATATTCCCCCGTTAAACCGAATTGTTGAAAGTTCCGTTTATTGCGTCATTTTCATTTGTTAACCTTTTACATATTCAAAATAATTTTGATCACACTCGTTTTTGCAAATCCGAAAAATGTCATTTTGGAAATCATAAACACCAAAAAACGTTAATTGCATTCAGTTAACGGTATTTATACGATTCAAGGACGATTGCAATCAATTTAGTGGCGATTAATCATTTCTGCTTTTCACGATATTACGCTATCTTGACATCTGTCTTGTATTTTTGATAAACATTATGAATATCTAAATTAGGAATATCCAAACCACAATATGGCATTTCCAAGCCTTAAATAATCTATGAATAAAATTAAAAAAAGAAATCTAAATTTTATGACTATGAGTTTTTATAAATGTTTGAATAATTTGCTATTTGTGGTTGGGAATGGAAAAATGTCAAAAAGGTTCCTAGAATTTTAGTTAATTATTTTTTGAATCTTAAGAGAACCGCAAAATGAAATCAATCAAAATAAGATAGGTAAATTGCTATTTATAATTAATCCGCTTGAAGTAGTAAGCTTCTACTAAGTTTCTTTACTGTATCTCTTTATCTTTCATGCTATGAAGAATTTCATAATTATTCACATGTTTGTTGATTAAAGCTTGTCGCTTAGAGTGCAAATAGAATTTCATTTAAAGAATCACCAAGGACGTAACTACAAAAAGTTGTCAAAGTAATAAACAAAAATTACAATCGCCATAAATTAAAGTCATAGAATTAGTAAAAATTATTAAAAGTTAATTAATTTAACTTTTTATTGTTTTACGAAAAGGTTTTGTTTTCTATTTCTAAAACATAAACAAATCAAAAGAAATAAAAACAAAACTGTGATCAGAGTGTAATTTTAGAACCGGAATCAAATTTTTATTTAAATGTACGGACATTTTTTTTACACAAGAACAAAAAAACACCGAAATTCACAAAAAGAAATGTCAATAATTCCCGAATTTAATTCTTATATCTTAGAAATAACGTCATGCTGATGAAATTGAAAGTTAATATTTATTTTTCGTAAAATCTTTATGTTAGAATAAGAATAAGAAGAACTGAATTCAAAGACAGTATCAGTTTTAAGAGAAAATGATATTGTGATTGGAGATTTAAAGATGAACAGGAAGTGAAGATGGATTAAAAGAAATATAAATTATATAGTACAAGCATATATGTCAGTTTTAGGATGATTTTGTTTTTATGGACTTGAACTTTTAATTTTGGTTTGTTGATGGTTTTTTTTAAAAAGTCAAGCAAATGTTCTAAAATTAGATGAGATGTGAAAGTGATTTTTATTGAAAGCTGTAATTGACACAAAAAGGGTAAAGGGCACAAAACTTGAACAGAATAGATCCTTTGTTCATATTGCATCTGTATTTTACCAGATGAACAATTCATGGACAATTTCCTAATCTCGCATTAAATGAATTTTCTTTTTTATTTGATCCTAACCATCAGACAACCGTGTTGAGTGGCCTAGTGGTGGCACGCTAGATGTCAAACTTGGAGGACCCGGGATCGACTACCATCTAGGTCAAAGCGTTTTTAAGCAAAACGTTAATAACCATCAACACGCCGGTTTTCCAAGCTGATCACCTATATAAAACTAATTGATTAATTTAAGTTTTCAAGTGAAACTCGTGAAACCATAAAAATTGAGCGAATTGATGAATTAATACCGACGGAGGGACACTTGTTGACAGCCTACGTTCCGATGTGGAACATATATGGCAAAAAAACCATCAGACAAATGTACTTGACTTACTGACTGACTTGATACTACATATTTTTATTATTAATAATTTTGTTTTGACCATTTTGATTATTTCAATTATTTTGACTGACTTGATGAACTCTTCTGAATCGAATTCGTTGAATGCATTATTTTTTCGATTTTTTTTTAAATCTTGACTTAAAACTGACGCTACCTCTAGTGACAACTTTTATAAATTAGGCAGTGGGATTTAATTACAAGTGGCTCGAACAAGCTTGTTCCATCCTTTTTACTTGCGTAAATATATCTGCATAAAGTCTGGATCTGCATGAAGTCTGGTCGGAGTTAGGGATATAAAATAAACCCGTTTCGAAATATATTTCTTAGAAAAAAAATTATTCAAAACGTCAAATTATCAGTCCCCTGACGTGTCCCACCTTGAAATTCAAAGCTGGTAAACTAAATAATCAATGATTCTAAGTGTGTAGAGACAAATTTACTCTGTAGTAATAATTTTGAATAATGAAGCTTTAATAATGTGTAAATAATCATAACATTACTCTATATTTCATATAAAATATATCCTATTAAAGTTAGTCCCACCAATTTGTAAAATTCTCCTGCCCAATTAAAACACATTGAAAATATTGGAAATTCATATTTCTATCAAGTTATCGCTCGTCACAGGCATTAATTAAAGTTCAATAAATATAATATTGCGAGTGTTTTGCTTAGTCCGAGGTTTTATCATTCAAAACAGTCATCATTACTAGCAAGATCGTGTGTTTTCCAGTCAAATTATCAGTCCCCTGGCAAGTATTTTCGTAAAAAGTATTTTAATTACAGGTAATTTTGTAATTTTATACGTCGTGAATATGTATTGCCTTGGTATAGAATCCGTTTATTTTTTTTTTTAGACGTAATTTTGTCATTTTTAAGCGACATACTGATAAATTATCAGTCCCCTGTTCTCAGTCCCGTGGAAGATTTAAAAGCGGGCAGACTTAGAAAATGTTTATTTCGTATTTTGAGATAATATTGAGATAATTTTGAGTTAATTTAGGATTAAGAATTGTATTGTATTTTGTATTTTGTATCTTGTATTTTTTGTTTTTTTTTGTTTTTGTTTTTTTTTTTTGACTGACCACATTCAGAAAAGTTGAAAGAACGTCATCAACTTTAACTAAAACTAGTTTCCCGGACTTATACACAAAAAACATGTCGTGCCGTAATTAGCTCCATTTCCTTCCTTCGTATGTAGAACTACCCATTAATTGATTAAACTCTTTTTTTAAAAACGCCACATGACGGGATAAAAAACCGCGTATACAACAATTCTGTGATAGTAAATATGGTTTAGCTAATTTTTTAAAAAAGTTTGTTTTTTTTTTAAAGTTTATGTTCTATTTATTACTAAATTTGTGCGGTATACGTGTGTTTGTAAAGTCGAAAATTTAAAATATTAAAATCAAAAATTTTTTTAATAACTTGTTTATTATTTGTGACGTGGTGTTTTGAAACAAAAATTTGTGAATTAATTACTGATATATAATAAATTTTATATAATTATTCACTAAAAATGAATTAATAAATTTTTGCAAAAAATGCAAAACAGCGTTCCTTGTGTCTTATGTGGAACACTTATAAATATGAAAATACCTGCAATATGTGTGACCACGAAAAACTTACATTAAAAATATATCTCGACAAAACAAAGTTTTTTCGGTGGTTGAAACATGCTTTGAGCATTAGTTCAAAAAACTACGTTGTGAAGGAAATAAGTACACTCAAAAAAAATAAAAGTCACTTTTACAAAAATTTTATAAATATACAACACAAAATTTTTTGATAAAACTACAATATTTTTCTTCAAATCCAAAAATAATTCGTAAATGAAAGAAATTTTTGGTTTTTTCAAATAATTTTCTTGTAATCTACAATATTTTTGGTAAACTTACAAAAACATTTGTGTGTTGTATATTTATAAAAAATTTGTAAAATATACTTAGTTTTTGTTTAAGTGTATGATAACTGATAAGAAATAAAAACTGACTGAAGAGATTAAAAATCACAAAGGAACAACTTACCGTCAAACGGCTTCGACCTCAATTAGAGTACTGATGCAGTAGTTTAAAGTCTTAGAATAAAACAAACGGGATGGTTGTGCATTCTTACAAAATTATTTAAAACTGAAATTTTCACCTAATTAAGATTGGACCACAATATGTAATGAAAGTAGTTGCAGCAACACTGAAAAATATATATTACGTCTGATAGCTAAGAACCCCATTTAACTTCAAAATCAACGTATTACTATATACTCACAGTTAGTATGGAAAAAACTGTAGCAGACTGTTTGTTAAAAAAAGGTCAAACAAAAATTTATTGAACCAGAACCGTACTTGGCCAAGAATTCAATCAAAAACATCTCCCATAAAATAAGAAAAAAACAAAATTCTTTGTTATTGAGAAACAACACAGACAAAATAGAGTGGTAATTTCATCTGATTTAAATTATATGAGTTGAAAATATGAATAATACATTTTCAACTCATATAATTTAAATCAAATGAAATTACGACTTTATTTTGTCTGTGTTGTTTCTCAATAACAAAGAAGTGTTCTAAAATTTTACTAAAATATTTAGTTTCGTCAAAACTTTTAATTAAATCTAGATACATTTCAATTAATTTTGGCCAATGCGTTTATTTGTTAAAAAAAAGTCAGAAATCATAAATTTTAAATATTTGATTTGTTAGGAAATAATATTAATTTTCCACAATTTTCTTAATATTACGAAAAAATAAATTTAAATATCGATAAACTGACATGAAATAAGGCAAACAATATATATTAAAAAGATGTAATAATTTTTTTAAATCACTAAAATTTATTATTCGTTACCTTCGTTACCTTCATTAGAGAATTTCTTTTGCACATCACTTTCGATTGAAATAAGATAAAATTCATCAATTTAATTATACGAAAATCATATATTATCTCATAAAAAGTTAAATTAATCCATTCCAGCCGTTTTAAAAAATTCAAAACACTTTTTTCCGTTATTTCATTCTTTTGTTTATTATTATTATCACTAAATAAAATTCGATTCACTTCGTTTTTAGGGTTCCGTTTTGTAATAGCTGGGGATAGCGGAAGCTATTACTTTGAAACATACATCAAAAGTGCCGGTAGAGGGTTGAAGACCCCCAATCATCTTTGGGATTTCCTGGACTTGCCCATGCCCGATCCACACACACACACAACACGTATGTTTTGAGTTTAAATAACCATTTTCGAGATACTACCTATCTTCATTTCATACTCTCATTTCCGTATCGTTAAAGGAACAACCATAACAACAAACACCAAAAAGAACTAAATATTATTACTTACACTTAGTAATGTAGAGGTTTCTTAGTCGGCTTGCTCCGGGCTGTTTAGCAATTGGTTCGTATAATCTTTATCACATTCGTACTAATTTTATCTCAATTTTTTTTGATCGATTCTCGTAGAAATAAAATACTTCACACCAAAATCTGTCTTTTTCACTTTTTATTGACTTTATATTTTAACAAATTTTGATAATAATTAAAACGGTGCCATTTATATGTATCTTTAGTTTAGTTCTTATTTTTATAGGCTTATCCACTAAACAATTAATTCTAGTCCATTTTATATTCACAATTCCAAATGGTAATCTTTTTCTTTTATTCTAAAATTTATCCACTTAATATTTATTAATCACTACTTCTTTAACATTAAAATAAATTTTTTTTCTTCTCCATAATAAATTTTCCATCCAATTTAACTGTTAAACATTCTTATCAAAAGTGAATGTTTTCATTACAAAACTAGACTAGTTTTAATTTTTTTTTTAAATTTATCCACTTTAAGTTTCCAATTAATACTTATTCAAACTTAGAACTTTTTTTTTTTTTGATAATTCTTAATTCTTTACAACTCACTTTACTATTCTTAACAGAATTTTACTACTTAACCACAAAATTATAAAAACTGAAGCCTAACATGAGTTATTTCCTCACATCTTTGGTGTGATAAATTCCCACACGTTTGGATGCTATGTCTTCGAGCTCTAGAGATGAATTTCCGACCAATTGGAGTACCTTGGCCTCTACAAATTTCGGTGCTAATTTAGCTGAGACATTTCTGCCTGCATCACTCAGAATGAAGTTTCGTCGAAAAACCGTTTCACCCGGTTGGAACAAATTTTTACGGGCCCGCAGGTTGTATCGCGTAGCACTGGTCACAAAAGCTTTTGCTATTAGATCTTTTAATCGCGCTCGAACGTTAGACAGAGTGTCAGCGCGATCTAAACAGTCACTGGACTCCTCCAGGCAATCCAACTTCCTTAGTAGAGTGTAGTATGAACTATGCGTGATCATGGGGAGACCAAACAAAGCGTAGTAAGGAGAACAGCCGATGGTAGAGTGATATGAGCTGCGCAAAGCACAAGAAATTTCACTCAAGTTTTTATCCCATTTGGTGTGATCTTCCTTTAAGAAAGCTCTGATTCCGGCGAGCACACTCCTGTTCACTCTCTCGGAAGCATTTGCCTGGGGTGAATATAAAGAAGTGCGAGTGTGTTTTATACCATACTTCGCTAGGAATTGTTGGAATAACTTGGATTTAAATTGCGTTCCGTTATCCGAAACCACAATCTCTGGACAACCAAACACATGAAATACTTGACTTTCCAGAAGATTGCAGATTGGAGTAGAAGTGAAACTGTGAAGGGGGAACAGGAACACGAATTTGGAAATATGGTCTAGTACCACCAACAGTCCAATATTAGAATTTTTTGTCCTGGGGTACGGGCCTAATAAGTCAATATATAATCGTTGCATTACCCTCTCGGTTCTTAGAGGAGCTATCATTGGTGCACGCAAAATTTGGTTGGGAGCTTTAACTACTTTACATATCTTGCATTGGGATACAAACGAGTGTACTTGGAACAACATTCTCGGCCAGAAATAAAAACGACGTAGCTTATGTAAGGTTTTAGCTACTCCGCCATGGGCTGCCGTTGGTGCTGCGTGTGCTATTTCGATCAAGTTGTGGGTTAGCTCTTCGGGAACCCATAGCTTCCACGGCTCACCTTCTAAACACGAACTGAATCCAACTTTTTTATAAACCCTACCCTTTTCCACTCGTAAATCTGGTAGTACTTCTTTCCCATCCTCGACGATTTTAATTAACTCTATATATTTTGTAGACTGAAATGCTGGTGCATCTAAATCTATTGCTTGGGAAAAGTTATCGGTCACGGTATCAATCAAGTCTACGGAGTTTGTTCTTGACAATGCATCCGGAACTATATTTAAACTGCCTTTTCGGTACTCAATGTCAAAGGTGTACCCTTGAAGTTTCAAACTCCAGCGCGCCAGTCGTCCTGATAAGTCCTTCTGACTCATCAACCACTTTAAACCAGAATGGTCGGTTACTACTTTAAATGGGTGCCCCTCAACGAACGCTCGAAATTTTTTTATTCCTAAAACTACTGCCAGACATTCCTTTTCGCTAGTGGAGTAGTTCCTTTGGGCTGGGTTTAATTTCTTAGACATGTATGCAATCGGATGTTCACTGCCATCTTTTCCTAATTGAGTCAACACGCAGCCTATTCCATCGTTACTTGCATCACATTGTAATATGAATGGTTCTGAAAAGTTTGGGTTGGCCAGCACTGGCGCTGAAGTCAGAGCTTTCTTGATATTGACAAAAGCTGCATCGGCTTCAACAGTCCATTTAAATTTACCATGGGATTTCTTTAATAACTCAGTAATAGGTGTCACAATCGAAGAGTAGTCGGAAATAAACCGTCGGTAATATCCTGACATCCCTAAAAATCGACGAACCTGGCGCACTGACGAAGGAACTGGGAACTCTGATATTGCTGCAACTTTCTCCTGGTCGATGTTAATCCCTGCTCTACTAATGACATACCCAAGATATTTGATCTCGGATTGCAGAAATTTGCTCTTCTCAATGTTTATGGTGAGATTAGCTTTCTTTAAACAGCCTGCCAGTTCAGTTAATATATGAAGATGTGACTCAAACGTATCTGTCACAATTAAAAGATCGTCTAGGTATACGAAGACCTGAGTCTTCAACCTTGATGGTATTACTCGATCCATCAGTTTAGACATCGTCTGTGGTGAGTTGCACAAACCAAAAGGCATACGAACAAAATGATAAAGAGGACGGCCTGGGACTGTGAACGCTGTTTTTTCTTTTGAATCCTCATCCAGGGGAATCTGCCAAAAGGCGTCCTTTAAGTCTAAACTAGAGATGTAATTAGCTTGCGGGAGTCGGCTCAGTATTCCTTCGATCTGTGGTAAGGAGTATGCATTTTTTTTCGTTACACCGTTCACCTTACGCGAATCTAAGCATAGACGAAGCTTCCCTGGCTTTCGAACTAAGACCACTGGCGAGCTCCAGTCACTATCAGATTCCTCAATGATACCCTGAGCTAACATGCGGTCCAGCTCCTCCCCCATTAACTTCTCTACTGCAGGAGATATTGGATAGTGGCGTTGTTTGATAGGGGTTGCATCGCCAACATCAATGACATGAGTCAATACATGCGTCCTGCCCAATCCCATTTTCGCAAAAGACGGAATCAGCTGAATGACATCTTGCAGTTTCCCTTCCTCGTCAGCTGTCAAAGTACATATTACCGAGGTTTCGGTTTTTTCGGGATCTGATTTGTTAACGGTGGAAACAGGTTGAACAACCGAAAGAAGTCAATACCTAGATAGAGGTTTTGTGTGAGAGATGGTATAATTACGAGATCTAAGGACTTTGTCCGACCTTGGAACCTTATCTCAGGGTTCAGATGTCCTACCACTTTCTGGCTAGTGCCATCCGCTGTTCTAACTTTTACCGATGAACGTGTAAATAGTGTTGGGGTACGGAGAAGCTCTAGTGCGAAAGTGCCTCCCACTACACTAAGTGACGCTCCGCTATCTAGTAATCCGACTCTTGTGCTGCCTAAAAGTTGAACCTCAGCATAAGCGCGGAGATCATCTTTCACTGATGTGATTGAGGATATAATCGATGACCGAAAGGATCGTCGTTTCTTCCAGAAATTTCTAATACGCAATGCTGAACGAGTATACTTACGAGATGTTGTAAGTGCATTAATTCCAAGACTGGTTCTTAGTGCCATATATTCATTGAGTCTCTGCTCAAGTGATTTAAATGAGTGATGAGGTATAGACGATTTAGTACAAGCTGATGAATCTCGCTTCAAAATAGTTTTACTTCCCAACTCCTCTGGGCAACGCATTCTTAAAGGTGGAGTTGAGTGAAGCGAGGTGTTTGACTTTAAAATTGGGTTGGCTTTTGGGAGCGTGACTGGGTGTTCTGCACGCTCCCGGTCTTGTTTAAATAGCATCTAGTGCAATTTGATTTGTAAACCCCCTCGTTGCCACAACTCCAACAGAAAAGTCGAGGTGGTTGTAGACAATCCTGAAACCGGTGTCCTTCTAGCTTGCAGTTCCAGCAAATTAAAGTTCTGTTTGGCTCACGATGACCGTTGGAATTATGAATAGCTGAGACATCGGAAATTACGGGGTCATCAGAAATCTGCAGTAGGTTGTTGGATTCAGGAATAGTAGCAGGTAATGAAGAAAGCGTATCCTCAGTCGCAGGATAATGATATGATGTAGATGGAGCAATTTCGGATACCGTCTGTGTAGGGCGATGAGGAAAGTTACGAGGTGGCAGCGGTAGACTAGCTAGAAGTTTTTCCCGTTTACGGCAGAGTTCGCGAAGATGTTCAACTGTAAATACCTCAACGTAGCACAATTCTCTTCGTATTTCACTGCGAAGATTGTTCAACAGTATATTCAATAATTCTCTATCAGCTATTGGAACACTGAGCCGATCACTTTGTCTCAAAATGTCATTAAACATAGAGTCAAAGTTCTCATTTTGACGTTGTTTACGGGATCGCATTCTCTCTTTTATTTCTTCATCGGTGCTACGATCACCAAAATCAGTACGTAGAGCCATACACAGTTCGGGCCAATTAAAACGTGGAGTACGGTGATGAAATCTCCAATACCATTCTGAAGCTCTTTCTGTGAATAATAAGTGAGCATGAGCCACAACCGCATCATAACTACCTGGGAAAGCGATGTTATTTAAAGTGCTCACTCGATATATAAATTCTCCCACCTCCATTTCCGTTGGTCTTCCACTGAAAGAGACATTCCAGCTACGAATGATGGTGGAGTGTTTCTCGTTTAAGGAATGATGACGATAAGCTGCAGGATTCGCTACGTAGGATGGATTTATATTACCTAGGTTCCTGGAATTTTGAAGAGGTCCTTGGTTTCCCCTAGGTGCATGCATAGACAATGTGGAGGGATTTTGCGGGTGACTAGCTGTTTTCACCCCCTCCGAAAAGAGTAACTGATTCGCAAATTTTTCGGCAAAGGCTCTCTGCATCTGTTCTACACTTTTTCGAATGCTTACTTCCATGGCCTGTAGGATCACGGAAAAATCGATCATCGTTGCTGACTTATTTGCTGGCTGGTTTTGTCTTCCCGGATTATCTTTTGGCGAACTAGCGACAATTTCTGATGCTTTTACACCTGCACGTTCTGCTTGTCGCCTTTTTTCTTCAGCCCTAGTATTCGGTCAAATCCACGTCTTAGGTATAGCACCGAGAGACTCTGGTTGCCGATTGACCACAGGTGTTTGTGGCTGTGCCTTATTCTTTCTTGTTTGTGAAATCGGGGAAAAGGGACGTCGATCCTCCGGCAAGAGATGCACATCAGACTGTTGACAGCTTCTTTTACAAATGGGGCAATGTGGCTCCTCTTCTAGCCACTTTGCAATGCAACTGTCATGGAAAACATGGGTGCAGGGTGCTTCTACCAACAACTTGTCTGAATTCAGTTTTTCAGTGCAGAGGAAACATTTATTGTTGTAAATATTTTCATAAATATTCATTTCTGATTCTCTCGGTATTTTGCAATGTCACTTTTGAAGTATTGAGATACGTAAAATTTAAACTGAATTCCCAAGAGAAAAGTATTTTCCCTTATCTGATTCAATTTTAGGTTAATTAAACTTAATATAAACCAAAAAAAATTAACACTTGATCATCAAAAAGGTTGAATGGGAAGGTATAATTGCTTAATCACTATCTCTCTATCTACCAATCTACTATCCGTAAAGGAAATTACGTGGTTCCCTTTCAAGGGAATAGCAAATTCGTACTGTATGTACACAGGGAATTCGAAAAACTGTATACTAATCTTCGAATCAGTGATTTGAACAGAATACGTCATATTGAGCAACAAAATGTTCTATGTTGTATTTATTTGTTAACACTCTATCAATTCAGATCTTCTTTATAGACCTTCAATTATTTATTAAAATAATTATTTATTAAAATTATAAGCAAAAAATATTTTTATTCAATCTATGTATTTACTAAAACTATACGTCAAAAATTATTTCTAGGCCATTTAATTATTAATTAGAATTATAATAAAACTGTTGATCTAAAATTCCTGAATGTGTTATTTATTTATCAACTGAAAGTAAACTGTTTTATTACTATTACTATTTATTTATTTTGTTAATTTATAAAATATATGTGTGAGTGTTGTGTGTGTGTCCGAGTCATGCGCTAGGCAGTACTCTTCCAAAAATGATGCTAAAATAAATTTAGAAAAAAAACTAAGAACAAAAATTTAAACTATCAAAAGTATACTACTCTACGGTTGGGAAGTTAGTAGGTGTTCAGGTTTTATGACGAATCCGGAAAAATCACAACAACTAGCCAGAGCAAGTTGGTAGATGACCAGCTTGCACTCTGTATTTTCTAAGCTGATGTAACTTCAGCTTCTCCATCACAACCTGGAACCTGTATTGAGAGCTAAGAGAGGAAATGATCGTTTGTAAGAGTTAACCAGTCTCAGAGCCACAAGAACTCACTAGACCTTCAAAGATGCAAATTTAACCTTTGCCCTCTTATGATCAGTCAGTACCATACCTTGAGTCGTTCACTCCTACCAAACACATTAAACGAATACGTTCTAAAACAATAAATTAATTAGAAAAACGGGGCTCAAATTATGAACGTATATGATAGTAATTGATCTAAGTGTTGAATTGTACACTATTCAGCTTTAACTAGTAGGCTAACACTATGATCTGCTCGACCATTGTGTCATATTTTCTCAGCTAGTCATTGCTGACGGTGTCAAACCATCCCTTAGTCAATTCCATCACCTAACTGGAGTGCGCGAGCTCGTAAGACTCGTTGAATGGTCAGTCGAAGACCAACTCATCCACTCCTGCGCGTGTATAAAACAGTTAATTTAATCGAAAAAAAATTCACTACATAATTACTAAACTATATTAAAAGATCCTCCAAGGGTCCATTCTGTTTTATTTTTATAAATAAAAATAAGGTCCCTGTTTCGGCGCCAATTTGTAATAGCTGGGGATAGCGGAAGCTATTACTTTGAAACATACATCAAAAGTGCCGGTAGAGGGTTGAAGACCCCCAATCATCTTTGGGATTTCCTGGACTTGCCCATGCCCGATCCACACACACACACAACACGTATGTTTTGAGTTTAAATAACCATTTTCGAGATACTACCTATCTTCATTTCATACTCTCATTTCCGTATCGTTAAAGGAACAACCATAACAACAAACACCAAAAAGAACTAAATATTATTACTTACACTTAGTAATGTAGAGGTTTCTTAGTCGGCTTGCTCCGGGCTGGTTAGCAATTGGTTCGTATAATCTTTATCACATTCGTACTAATTTTATCTCAATTTTTTTTGATCGATTCTCGTAGAAATAAAATACTGCACACCAAAATCTGTCTTTTTCACTTTTTATTGACTTTATATTTTAACAAATTTTGATAATAATTAAAACGGTGCCATTTATATGTATCTTTAGTTTAGTTCTTATTTTTATAGGCTTATCCACTAAACAATTAATTCTAGTCCATTTTATATTCACAATTCCAAATGGTAATCTTTTTCTTTTATTCTAAAATTTATCCACTTAATATTTATTAATCACTACTTCTTTAACATTAAAATAAAATTTTCTTCTCCATAATAAATTTTCCATCCAATTTAACTGTTAAACATTCTTATCAAAAGTGAATGTTTTCATTACAAAACTAGACTAGTTTTAATTTTTTTTTAAAATTTATCCACTTTAAGTTTCCAATTAATACTTATTCAAACTTAGAACTTTTTTTTTTTTGATAATTCTTAATTCTTTACAACTCACTTTAATATTCTTAACAGAATTTTACTACTTAACCGCAAAATTAATTTAGGAGTACACCACTCATTATTTTTAATTAACAATCAAATAAGACTCTCTTTTCTATTTTTCTAAGTTTATGATTTTGAGAAAAAAAAAACGAAAAAAATGGCAAGTGTTGCAGTTTTTGATGGGAAAAAACTCATACAAATTTTATAATTTTATGGAAATAGAAAACCATTTCCGCCACTTGCAGACTGGAATAGGAACAACGAAGGTTATTTTATTCAAATATCACCGTTGAGGTAATTGTCCATGAAAACTTCATATATCATGAGAAAAATTTTGAAATAATAAAAGAAATAAGAACACGAAGGTTTTGGACTGGATTTAAGAAATGCAAGTGACGATGGTGTGAGAACGGTTGTTACCATAGGGTAACACGTAATAGGGATAAAGGGGATTTTCAATTCCTAACAGTTTTTTATACGGAACACTATTGGTGAGACTACGGTGTGTTTTTGTATTAAAATCGAGATAATCGATAAACTATAAATCGTATGGACCTGAAACTTAAGATACTTACAAAACTAACCTGTCTTCTAAAGATGACGTATACAAAAAAAGTAAAATTGTTTTTCTTTGTTTTACGGGGCTGCGATGTAAGGTCTTTAAGAAAATACTTTTTTTATCGAGTCAAGTAGGGTATCATATTTTTCCCCACTTAGTTCCGAACCTATTTAATAAAAAAACTTCAAAAGTTTTTGGAAATATAGAAAAAGTGGTCGCTTTTGAACGAAAATATAGCGAAGTGTAAAATACTCATAATCGTATTCATTAAGGGAGTAGAAATGAGAGAGGGAAAAACACCATTTAAAACATAGTCATGTGAGATATCATATGAAAGAGCACTTAATTTAAGAAACTTTCTAAATTTTTTTAGATTTTTGCAGTGCACAGATTTTGAATTATTGTTAAAAAAAGTGCAACAAAAAGTTGGTCCCTCCGCCCTTGGGTTTTGAGCTCAATTGACAGAGAAATTTGGTAAAATCCCAGAGAGAGATGTTTGATAAACTCTGAACGAAAACTATAGTGAAGTGCTACATAATTATTGTTCTGTATTTTGAGGGGGTGAGATTGAGAAAAGGAGGAAACAATGTTTTTTTACCCAAACGAGTGAGCTGCCATATGAAAGAGCACTTAATTTAAGAACCATTACATTTTTTTTTTAAATTTTGTAGTGCACAGTTTTTGAGTTATTGTCAAGAAATTGAAACAAAAAGTTGGTCACTCTTCCCTACTTTTTTTCGTTGATTGACAGAAAAATTTGAAAAAACTCATAGAGACAGAAAATTTGATAAACTCTTAACGAAAAATATAGCGAAGTTTCAAATAATCTTATTTCCGCATATGTTTAGGGGATGGTAGTGGGAGATGTCATTTGAAAGAGCACCAAAATTAAGAAACCTTGTAATATTTTAAGAATTTTGCGGTGCACCGTTTTTGAATTATTGTCAAAAAAATGCAACTGAAAGTTAGTTATTCTTCTCCTCCTTCGTTTCAACGTTGATTGTCAGAAAAATTTAAGAAAATTTACAGAGATAGGAAATTTGACAAACCCTGAGCTAAAACTATAACGAAATGTCATATAATTATTTTTCTGTATTTTGAAGGGGTGAGATTGGGGAAGGATGAACAAAAGCTGTTTTGACACAAATGAGTAGGATATCATATGAAAGAGTAACTTATTTAAGAAATGCTGCATTTTCTCAAAATTTTGCGGTGCACAGTTTTTGAATTATTATGTGAATTAATAATGTATATTTTCCAATTAAAACCATTTATGCAAGTTGGTGCAACTGAATCTCTCTTAAGTTACCCTAAACTGCTTTCGCTAATATTTAACGCGACATAAAATTTTGTGTATAATTTCGATCCATTTTTTAATCGACATTGCTATTGACACATCATTGTTATGTACGTTTTGTCTGGTAAAATAAAACTCTACAACACAACTTTATGTAAGTTATTTTTGTCAGTTTGTTCTCCTACATTCAGGGAACCCTCGGCGAGCGAATTTTATTCGCACTTGACCGACTTTTTATTATTTGTAAAAACGATATAAAAGGTATAGATCGAAATTTTAACGAATTGTTTAAATATCTAAAACTCCAATCATTTAAAATAAATTAAATGAATTGCTAAATAAGATTAAATGACTAAAATTCATAAATTTACTTTATATGATATCATTGAACATTAGGATGAATGTTTAAGTATTTTAAATAATGTTCTCTGGAAGTGAGATTTCTACACTTCAAAAGGCTTCAGAATAACCTGCTTGAGTTTATTTCGCTCTGCAAAATAATCTTCAGTGGCAGACATTACTTCACTTCACTCTTTTATTTATCAGAGGACAACCAGAAAATCTAGAGTCTAGACTATAAGAAGAGTGAAGAATTTTTTCAAATCCCTAATCTATTAAAAAAATTACTATTTCATCTCAAAAAATTGTGGATATAACCTTTCCTGCGAATCGTTTTTGTATTTATAATAATTATTGAAACATCGACCGCAATTTTTTCTGCTTCAGATCAAGTGTAATCTCTTTTTAACTCATTTTTGACAACAAAGTTCAACAATTATATCACAAATGTAGTAGGATGCCAATGGTATTCATTAGTACGGGGTAAGTTTATTTCATATTTCTTTTGTATGTCACACCATTCAACTGGGTATTAGTTGTGGAAAAATTGCGTTTGGGGTTTTTCTGGTACATATTAATTTTTATATATTTTATTTTTTAGTATTTCATTTCACTTAAATTTGTTTTTGCAATGACTGAAGAGAGAACCTTTCGAACTCACAGACTGCGCTAATCTAGTCCATAATTCAAGAAACGAAAGCTCTCACGGTTTGGGTAAAATCTTCTGGTTTGACCAACATTATCCATCTTAACTGGCACAAAATTATCCATTTATATCACAGACACTATACCCATTGATTGAATATCAATCACTGCTTTCAAAATAGTAACACCAATTTTCACCAGAACAATGCTGCTTCTGAAGAATTTGTTGCAAATAATTAAAATTTGTTTTTTTTTATAAAAGTTGATAAAAACATTAAAAACCCCATAGCAGGTTTATTGAGAAAAAATTTTCTCATTATATTAGTAGTTACTTGATTTTAGTTATTTACAAAAGCTTCTAATACGCTTTTGCCGTGAAAACTTATAACTCAACTTTTTATAACTTAAAGCGTTAGTGAGACATGTTTGATTTCAATGTATTTATATAAAAGTGCCCCAAAGCAGTATATTAAAACATCTTCAAAGTTCGGTAGCTTAACCAAACAAAATTTTGTACTCTATAGATTAAAATTACGTAACTTTGTGTATTTTTTATGAAAACTAGGTTAATTCATATTTTTGTTTTGTTTCATAGTGATTTTATGTTATGTTGTTAATTTCTAAAGATTTTACTAAATTAACTTTTAAAGAGTTAATTTTCGGTTCTTTTTGTATTGTCTGCAAAAGTTGTTACATTGCTGGTTAAGTAATTATTCATCATTTGAGACAGGTGATAAAAATTAAATGGCTAATAACAATAAATAAAACGAGTTAACAGCAATAACTTCCGTGCGAGGACATGATTATCTGTTTCAGACACAAATCGACCAGCTCTTCACCCACAACTGAATTATTTCCTCACTGATATTGTCCTTAATTTAAATAATGTTTCACTTCAATAAGCATCAAGTTTGATGATGTAGAAGGTTGGGTGTTCAAATCACGTCGGAGTCACAATTGATGATGTTGGTGTTGGTCACTATTTTCTATTTTTTTTTTTTAATAAAATGTGTTGTGTAGTAGGAATTACAATATGTGTCACAATAACACATAAAACCTTTTAAGACCAAGGTCCCACAACAACATACGTTCAGAGGTGTCTCTCTTTGTCCAATCTGTCATGTGTCCAATCTTTCTTTTTTGTTTTTTTATATTTTTTATTAAAGAATGGATAACCAAACAAAAAATCCTATCACTGACCAAATATGACATAGGTCAGTCAACATTTTATGATAGAATAGAGAAAATAAAAGTAAATTAATAAAAAGTAAATAGAAAGTTTTTACAAAAATTTGCTGAAACAAAACAAAAATGTAGTTGCCAATAATCTAGCCGGTTGCATATTCTTTGATCCTGTGACGCACCGTCTTTCTTGAAGATTAAAGCCTACACATAGTGTAGAAGATTTCTTGAAGATTAAAGCCTACTGCCATTGACATATGAGTTAGCGTGAGATATCACATACCACTGGCAATGGCAGGAGATGTCATTAGCCAAGATGATATCTTAGGGTGCTGGCGGACGAACTTTAATTAGTCAACGGCAGCACTTCCAGTCTTAGCTGAGCAGCGTTCCGTAGCGGTACCGCTCATTAGTTCTTCCGAGGAATCGCACCAACACGTAGTTATGTGTGGGCTTTGTGCCTCGATTGAGGTGGTGGGCGGTGCGTCTGGGTTGCGCTGCATCAGCTGGATTATTGGCATTTAGTTTTGTTTTGTTTTCTGCAAATTTCTCACAATTTGTTTTTCACTTATTATTTTGTTATTATTTCTTCATCTTATCATGAAATATTGGCATATGTCATATTTTGTAGTATAATAGGATTTTTTACTTAGTTATGCATTTTAAAATAAAACATAAAAAAATAAAATAAACATTTTGATATATATATATGGCAGTACAACCGAAAAAAATAAGTCTGCAAGTGGTAAAGCAAATTTGCGCAATCCACCCGCCCATAAAGCGGCACGTCCACGGAATTTGCAGGGACAAAACATATATGAATCAATAAAAAATTTTAAAATACATGTTCAAAACATCTGCGGATTGAACGCTAACCATGACCACGTGCAACATCATCTTGAGCACGACAAACCGAACATTCTATTCCTTACAGAAACACAAGTTTCTGAAAATTTTCTCTTTATAGAATCGCTTAATTCCAAATATTAGCTCGAATCAGCTTTCGAACTCCATCAGGGCGTATGCGCATTCATTCATGAGAGTGTTGCGTAGACGCGCTTTCCAAATTTTGAACTACACGGTGATGGCTTCAATACAGTGGTTTTAAAGATTTGTCTTCCAGAAATGACTTTTTTTACAATAGTTTTATACCGGTCCCCCAACAAACGTAACCCAAACTTTTTTAATATACTGACAAAAATTATGGACGAGATTGGAGCAAAGTCCCCTAATTGTGAAGTTATCGTTACCGGTGACTTCAACGTCCACAACAAATCATGGTTGGAATTCTCCAAATCGACCAACGATGTCGACAATAGTGGAAAACTGGCAGAAATTTTTGCCGCGTCTCAGGGCCTATTCCAAATTGTTAAAAGCCCGACTTTCACTCCCCGTAATTGTAACGGGCGTTTTCTTGAATAAATTAAAACAAACAATTTGCTTCTATATTTTAAAAAAAAAAAAAGGAAAAATTTTCGCTCCTAGAATTTCATTAGTCAAGACAGTTATCCGTTTAATAATACATTTGGGTTTAGCTTGTTGTCACTCAGTCTCATACAACAGGTTATCCTTTCTTTTGACAGAAACCACTTATAAACCGTGAAAGAAAAAGTGGAATAATAGCTTAAAATTTTATTATAAGGATTGAACTCAACTTCTAATGGTGTAACAGCACCACGAAAATAATATTTGCCCTTCCCACAGCAGGGGTGTAACCGAGTTATTTCTGAAATAGGTAATAATAGATTTTAGAATTATACAGAAGTAATCGATTGATCATTACCTAATGATCTATCACTCTAAAAAAGCAAAAGAAACCAATTCCAAATCTATTCCACAACTGACAGAACCAATTAAATTAAATAAGAAAAAAAACAAACATTGACACGACAATTGGCTTAGGTGAATTTATAGCTCGATAATCTCGCTATAAAATCCTGGATTTAAATTGTCATAAACTTACAGCTAGAAATTCAGCTATATAATACTGGAGCTAAATTTAAATTAAACTCTGCAATAGGCTCTTATTAATTTGAATTTACTAATTTTATTTAGTTTATCTTCTGGAAGTCCTATTAAATACTAAATTCAGTCTAAATTCAGCCAAAAAGTTCTTAGAAATTACATCTCACATTTAGTAAATGATTAGTAAAACAATCCAGAGATAAGCTTCTTCATCGAAAATTTAAAACAATTTTGCACTAAATTTAATGTATATTTTAGAGATAATTTTTATAATATTTTTTTAATTTAATATTCCCTAACAATTTATCATAGAGTAAAACATTTAATTTTATCGACAAAATATAATTAAGGAACGGGAACATAAAAATAAGAGAACTACTTCTTTTTTGCAAAAACAAAAACTCTAAAAAAACTAATTTGTTTTTTTTAAATATTTTTCATGATAAAAACATCGCCTACTAAAATTTTGAATTTTTTTAGTTTAAATTTTCGCCCAAATTCATTCATCTACCTGGTTATTGTTTTTTTTGAAACAGATGTCAGGAAAAAAAATTTCCTTATTTTATTAAAATGAAAAGTCAATTGTTGTGGTTGATCGGGTCAAAATAAAAATACGAAGGTTGGTGGAATGATTTGTAAAGATCGGTCACTTTTGTTTTGGAGGCAAACCTGACAACAAGCTTTAAGATAAAAAAAAACAATAAAAAGTTTTATATTGTAAAATAATATATTCTGCTTTAAGATGAAAAAAAAGATTTGTTATTGAACATTTTTGTAATTGATATTTTTTGTAATTGAACGGAGATAAGCAAGTTTGGATATCGGAGAGGTAAATAAACATAAATATAAACAAAGTCTTGAATGTTTTTTAATGAAGCAGCGGAGTCTGTTGTAAGCCAAAATTTGCACGTAGGCATTTGGTTATTTTGGTGCGGGTGCACACGTGGCAGTGGTGAAGACTTGATCAGTTTAAGTGGTGCTGATATATTTTATTATTTTATTGGAGCAGATTTGATATTGTTAAGTTGCTGGATTGTGGAAACAACAAGTGGTGCTGATATATTTTGTTATTTGATTGAAGCAGATTTGATATTGTTAATTTGCTGGATTGTGGAAACAACGAGTGGTGCTGAAATATTTTGTTATTTGATTGAAGCAGATTTAATATTGTTAATTTGCTGGATTGTGGAAACAACGAGTGGTGCTGAAATATTTTGTTATTTGATTGAAGCAGATTTGATATTGTAAAGTTGCTGGATTGTGGAAACAACAAGTGGTGCTGATATATTTTGTTATTTAAATTGAAT
The DNA here is from genome assembly GCA_963693315.1 of Diogma glabrata. Lineage (NCBI taxonomy): Eukaryota > Metazoa > Arthropoda > Insecta > Diptera > Cylindrotomidae > Diogma > Diogma glabrata. Next base: position 45,045,088 of record OY856187.1, on the reverse strand, counting down.
CAGATTTGATATTGTTAATTTGCTGGATTGTGGAAACAACAAGTGGTGCTGATATATTTTGTAATTTGATTGAATCAGATTTGATATTGTTAATTTGCTGGATTGTGGAAACAACAAGTGGTGCTGATATATTTTGTTATTTGATTGAAGCAGATTTGATATTGTTAAATTGCTGGATTGTGGAAACAACGAGTGGTGCTGATATATTTTGTTATTTGATTGAAGCAGATTTGATATTGTTAAGTTGCTGGATTGTGGAAACAACGAGTGGTGCTGATATATTTTGTTATTTGATTGAAGCAGATTTGATATTGTTAAGTTGCTGGATTGTGGAAACAACGAGTGGTGCTGAAATATTTTGTTATTTGATTGAAGCAGATTTGATATTGTTAATTTGCTGGATTGTGGAAACAACAAGTAATGCTGATATATTTTGTTATTTGTTTGAAGCAGATTTGTTATTGTTGAGTTGCTGGATTGTGGAAAGGAGAATAATAAATTGCCTATCCACCAGTTATAAGTTGGCGAAACATTTATTTAAGAAGGTAATACCAACTGAGTCAGCACGTGAGTTCTTTTTTATTTTATTGTTTTAATATAATTTCCAGTTAGGATTTTCATTTATATATATATAAATTATTTAGGTGTAGTTATTTTTGTTATATGTAATTAAAACCTTTTTATCATTAATTATATACTAGTACACTAGTACCTGTCTTGGTTTTTTTTTGGTTACAATCTTAACCTCAATAGAAGTTCGTAAACTAAAATTTTATATTTTTTTTATGTGCAAACTGAATACTTAGTTTCGCTTCGTCTTATGTGACCATAATGGTCCTGTAAACTCAAAAGGAATTAGGGGGGGATCCCAGAACGTCCATCCAGACCATCGTTAAGTGCCACCGCGATTAATTTAGTAATGTAACTTGGTTCCTTGTTTGAAAAAAAAAGGTAATCCATTCCTGGCAACTTTAGAAGGTCACCAGAGTTACAAAATGGCGCCGAAACACAAGACCTTGGTGGGAAGTCTGCTGAATTTCATCTGACGAATTCCGAAAAACGTCCATTGTGAAATTCACAGATGCATCATTGGAAGCTTTCACAGATATTTTTTTTTTGAATTTTCTTGTCCAACAGTTTTCGTTTCCTAGCTGGAAACAGAGCCTTCTACTAATTCAGCTGGAGTTGATGGTGAGTGGTGGTGCTTCATCCGTGGATTGCATCATGGGATGTATACCAGAGAATACTACCTCTCACTAACCCCAGGTCCGTATAACACCAGCTAGGGAATCTGATCTCTTTCTACGTCATAGGTTGCCTGATAGGGGACTCCCAATAGGTTCTTAATAATCTTATTAATCTTGGAGTAGAAGGAAAGGTCGGTTATTCCATCAGTTGATCGCATCATGGGATGTATGCCGGAGGATTACACACCTTTCTTACCCCGAGTTTAAGATGAACCTAGTAGGAGTCCCAACTCTCAATGCTTTCATTGGTTTCGAGATTTCTCGAACCAATTTCATTTCCCAATTATAACGACCTAGTTGTGGTGCCAGGCAGTTGGATCAGTCTTTCTACACCCCTGGCTTATGCGCTATTGAGATCATACCCAGAGGTTGTGGCAGGACTGTTCCATCTGCTTGATAACATAGCTAGGGAGTCCACCACCGTCATACAATAGTGAAACCATAAACGCATCCTTATTGTAAATAAGACATGTTTGTTTTGTAAAAGTAGTTATCTTAAATTAGCGTTAGCTTTGTTGGTGAGAAGCTTTGATGCGGACGCACGTTGGTCGGATGGAGGTGCTTGGATGCCCCCTTAAGTAAACTAACGAATAAATTTGATTTTTTTTGTTTCTCGTTTTTTTGTTGTCATTATCTTATTATCTTCTATTGAGTTAGGTTGTCCTAAAATATCACCAAGGAAATTTAACTATAGTAAAATTGTATTATTAAAAAAAAAAAAACTTTTAGCTTTCTGTATTAAATAATAAGTATATTATCCTTGCTTACTGAATTGATTTAGGTTCTTTAATTACTTTTTTTTTATGTTAGGAATAATCGTTAGGAAAACTTGTTTGGTTGTTTGTTTTTTTATAAAAATTTATTTATATTAGATTGTAAATTAAATTATTATTGTTCTTTGTTTGATTAATTAATTGCATAATATTTTCTTATTACCTTTACATTAAAAATAATATTTTCCGTTTGAGAAGAAAAAAATAGAAATTTAAACAATTACCTTATAATTAGATCATTGTACATATGTATGTATAAGTCACCGCATACATTTAGTTTATATCTTGGTTACACTTTTGCTGAGGGAAAAATAAATTTTGAATTGCTGAGCATCGGTTATAAATTTCGAGTGATCCTTACAAAACAAAAGAGGTTTTTGTTGTTGTTATTGCTTTTGCCTTTCAGTAGTTTTTTTTAACTTAATTTGTCAGCTAATACATTTTAAATATACTGATAAGAGGTTGGTAAGAGAATATCTGTCGTTATTATTCAATACTTCAGCCTAGCTGGGTCCCGACGTTTACTGTTTAAACTTTAAAATCTCAAATCGTTCTGTGCAATCTAGTACATTTTCAAAAGAAGAAAAGGTGAGGTTATCAACCTAAGGGACTTATGAGGTATATTTTTATACGTCACAATTATCACATTTTAATTTACCTCTTTATTCTCTCTTGGTGGTTTTTCAATAAGGTTTACCATTTAAATAAGTTTCTTTTCTCCACTTGAGTTTTTATTGGTAATCTGCCTCGCACATCAACCTTTCTTTTCCTACTAAAATGGATCATGAAATACCATCTGGTCATCCATTATTTGGTTTAAATCGGAGTGAGCTTGAAATCGAGTGTCAAGTTCGAAACATAAACATCCATCAAGATGGTTGGCAGGAAGACCTAGCAGACCATATAGATCTGGAAAATCGAGACCCGGCATTAAAGCCTGCTCAGTCGCATGCATCAAACCCACTGCAGGAACTGGAATCTATTTGCCATGCTAGTCTTCGACTAGTAACTGAATTTCGTAACCAGGAACCTTCATTAACCCTTCAACAACTTTCTAAACTGTTGGTTCAGGTGCAACACTGGCAGGAACGAGCATTAAGAGTAGAAGATTCCGAATCAATCCATGAACGGCGGCATGCTGCTATAGATGCACTGGAAAGAGCAAGGAGAGTAATGAAACGTGCTGCTACTCAGATTAAAATCGAAGAACGAAGAGCGAACCTGTCCATTCTGGACTTCGCCAACCCTACCGCTGGTCCATCTAATCAAGATGCATCAAACCTTTTTTCATCTACCCCTCCTCCAGTAAAGGAATATCGAGAAGAAATCGAAAGACTTCTTAGTAGTAGCAAACGTACACTTCCATTGACCCCAACGGTAGCCAGACCACCTCAACCAACTAATATCGGTCCTGGGCCACATCTGGAAGATATGTTTCGGCACCCGCCACCCCATATTCCAACAGTTCCAATAAACAATCTGTTAAACAACGCAAGTGACCTCTTTGGAAATCCTGCTGACACTCCATATATCCAACGCAATATGCCCCTTCGTTACGATCCAAAATGGACTATAACTTTTTCAGGGGATGGCAACGGACTAGACGTCCATGAATTCATTTTTCGTGTCGAAACTTCAGCTCGACGTGATGGCATACCAATTGGAGTGTTGGATTCTTTAGTTCCCCGTTACCTCACCGGCGCTGCTGAAAAGTGGTATTGGAGTGTCTCGCGGCAACATCATATTGTTACATACCCTATCCTCCGGGAATCACTGTTAAAGCACTTTGGGGCTCAAACTGATGATCGTGCAATACTTCGCGTCTTGTTAAGCAGGAAGCAAAAATTCAAAGAACCCGTGTCCGAATACCTAGTGGAGTTAGAAAAACTGAATAGGCGCCTGTCACACCGATACTCTGAGTCAGAGATGCTAGAGATAGCCAGGGAAAGTTTGAGTTTGGATTTACAAAATGCAACGATAGCTTCTCCATTGAGAACCTTAGACGAACTCAAATCATTATGTCAACGTTTTGAAAAATTGTGGAATAACCCTTCTTTCACTCACGCGACGTCTTCCTCTCGCAACAACCCAGGGTACAAAATTCATGAACTGCATACGCAGACTGGTGATGTATTCATTCCATCAAACACAGCTAACCACGACGAATCGGAACACCATGTGGAAGCATTCAACCGTCAATTAGGTCCAAGATACAATTCAACAAATCGAACAACAGCTGCTATAGCTAGACCCCAAGACTCTACTGAACAATTATTGATTTGCTGGAATTGCAAAGACATTGGACACAGATTTACCGATTGTGCCTTACCTCCTCAACATCTCTTCTGCTTCGGTTGTGGGAGAGAAAACACCGTCAAACCAAAGTGTAACATCTGTAACCCAACCACTGCGGGAAATGTCAGACCGATCGTCCACAACTCGGGAATGGTACGCTCGGTGACATCATCGACTATCCCGAGAATTCACAAAGAGGACGCTGCCTCCAACACGGAACCCAGACGTCATTGCTAAAGCACAAGAGCACATTAACCACAGAATTACATGAACCACCGGATATGTTTTTAAGCGCATCTTTGAATACTTGCCCAAAACAACACCAAACATTACTTCCGCATCGTAATAATTCTCACCCTAAACGCCTTCATAGAGCTAGAAGATACTGGAGAGTACGAAAAAAATTATCGAAAGCCTGTGCTTCATCTATAATTTCTAAATTCAATGACAATCGCCCTCATTTAGAGCTAGATATTTTCGGTAAGAAATTAATCGGCCTGTTGGACAGTGGAGCCTCCATCAGTATACTTGGACGAAATTCTCTTGGCCTTCTATCCAAAGCTGGTGTTTCCTATCGGAAGCTCACAACATGCATTAAAACTGCTGACGGTACTCCCAATACGATCCTTGGGTACGTTGTTGTTCCTATCGCATATGGTGGCGTTACTAAGTCTATTCGTCTATATGTCGTTCCTAGCTTGCAGGGTGAATTATATTTGGGCATTGATTTTTGGAATACATTCGGCATTGCTCCTTCGATGATCAGCGAGGTATCTTTGTGTGAACAAAGTCCTTCGAAACACCATGCCTTAACACCGGATCAATTTCACGAGCTTGAAGCGGTCAAGGACTCATACCCTTCATTCAACAAACAAGGTCTAGGAAAAACCACATTGGTGGAACACGTTATTGACGTTGGTGATAGTGCTCCGGTAAAACAGAGGCACTACCCTGTTTCACCCGCCGTGCAAGCAAAACTCTACGAAGAACTAGACCGTATGTTGAAATTAGGGGTAATCGAAGAGAGTAAGAGCTCGTGGAGTTCGCCGGTGGTTCTAGTAACCAAATCAAACGGTAAGCCTCGGCTTTGCCTAGATTCGCGCAAGGTTAACTCGCTGACCAGGAAGGACGCATATCCGCTACCATTAATCGATGGATTGTTGGGTCGGTTGAGTGACACAAACTTTATATCGAGTATTGACCTGAAGGATGCTTTTTGGCAAATCCCTCTAGCGGAATCATCACGTGATAAAACTGCTTTCACCGTGCCGGGGCGACCGCTATACCAATTTAAAGTTATGCCTTTCGGGTTGTGTAACTCTCCCCAAACAATGTGTCGCCTTATGGATAAAGTTATACCTCACGAGTATCACGAAAAGGTTTTTGTGTACCTTGACGACCTATTGGTTACCTCTGCAACTTACGAAGAACATATTAGTATACTGATCAAGGTTTCGGAATTGCTGAAGGCGGCGGGTTTGACGATTAACGTTGACAAAAGTAAGTTTATGTTGAGGGAAGTGAAATACTTGGGCTTTTTGGTTGGCGAGGATGGACTGCGTACTGATCCTGGGAAAGTTAAAGCAATCCATGAATACCCCACACCATCATCCACGAAGCAAACTCGTCGTTTACTTGGAATGGCTGGATGGTACCAGCGCTTCATTCCAAACTATGCGAGTATTGTGTCGCCCATAACAGATTTGTTGAAGAAAAGCACCAAAAAGTTTGAGTGGTCTGCGGAAGCGCAAACGGCGTTCGTACACTTAAAAGAGTTGCTTACCTCGGCCCCTGTTCTGGTCAACCCCGATTATGGGAGGGAGTTTTTTATTCGTTGCGATGCCAGTATTACGGGATTGGGAAGTGTGTTGTACCAACTCAATGAAGAAGGCGCTGAATGCCCAATCGCATTCATGTCAAAAAAACTCAATAAAGCGCAACGGAATTATTCGGTGTCAGAGTTGGAATGTTTAGCTGCAATAATAAGTGTGAAGAAATTCAGGCCTTACATCGAGGGTTATCGGTTTACCTTGATAACCGACCATTCGAGCCTCAAGTGGCTGATGTCCCAAAAGGACCTGAGTGGGCGTTTGGCAAGGTGGAGCCTTAAGCTGCAACATTTGAATTTTACAATTATTCATCAGAGGGGAACTCAAAATGTGGTGCCTGATGCACTTTCGCGCTTGTATTGTGATTGCGTAGAAGAATTTATGGAAGATCTAGCCATGCATAACGATGCACTGGAAATGGAGGACAGCAATTTTTTGGATGACAGCTACAAGAGGTTAATCAATAAGGTCAATACACATCCAGAAGAGTATCCCTCGGTAAAACATCTAGATGGAAGATTGTATATACGATTGGAACCCAAGCGTGATGCAATCTTAACTGATATCCCAGTCTGGAAATTATGGGTGCCTGGATCTCTAACTGCCAAACTAATCGCTAAAGAACATGACGTTGACACCGCCGCGCACGGAGGAATCAGGAAAACATTGGAAAGAATACGTCGTTTATACTTTTGGCCTGGCATGAGGACCCAAGTTCATAATTATGTGAAATCTTGTGAAACCTGCAAGCAAACTAAATCTTCAAACAAAATTTCTCGACCACCTATTCAATCTAGATTCCACTCTGAACGCCCGTGGCAACGGATGTATATCGATTTTTTGGGTCTCTACCCGCGTTCTAAATCTGGCAACACCTCGATACTGATTGTATTGGACCATCTCACAAAATTTGTCCTGCTCAAACCATTAACTAATGCGCAGTCTCCTAAAATGATCTCTTTCTTGCGAAACGAAGTGTTTCTTCTATTTGGCGTTCCCGAAGTTTTACACAGCGACAATGGGAAGCAATTTACGGGACGGTTGTTTCAAAACCTTTTATCCGATTTCAACATTAGGCATGTCAAAACGGCAGTTTACTCGCCTCAAGCCAATGCATCCGAGCGTGTCAATAGATCTATTGTAGCTGCTATACGTGCTTACGTGAAAACGGACCACAAAACTTGGGATGCTCACTTGGGTGAGATTGCTTCAGCGCTGCGTAATGCAATACACAGCTCGACTCAATACTCGCCACACTTTTTAATGTTTGGATACCACCCAGTATTGAATGGTAAGTCTTTTCAGCTCCTTCGAGATTTGCATTGTCTCAGTGAACCCGATGTTGAGGTACCTTCACACACTGATAAGCTCGCCCTAATACATTCAATGGTTCAGGAAAATCTTAAAACCGCTTTTGAAAAGTACTCCCATAATTACAACTTACGAACTCGTCCTATATCGTTCACACCCAACCAAAAGGTCTTTGTCAAACTTCACCACCAGAGTGACAAACCAAACCAGTTCTCAGCTAAGTTTGCCCCTCAGTATATACCAGCTAACATAGTTTGTAAAGTGGGCAATGTTCTTTACCGGTGTAAAGACACAACTGGTAAGGACTTAGGACTATTCCACACCAAGGATATTAAAGTTTAAAACAGTAGACGTCAATAATAGTTTCCTTCTTCAGACCCGTCTTGCTGAGAACGGCTCAAGACTGACCTCTTCAGCAACACGAGTCTGTGGGTGTTGTAACATTTAATTAAAACACTTGTTTGCTAATTCACTGTTTGATATCAACTGGTGAATTTATTTAACATTCAATTAATGATAACATATTTTATACAGTGAAGACTCACAAGCCATATATTACATCTCCTTCTTCTAGAATAAATACAAATTACTACAAATTAGCATAACTACAAATTAGTCTACAATATAATATAGCAACATTCTTATTTCTACCTTTTTTTTCATCTATAATTAATAATATTTCATTTATTTTACCACAACACAACTCATATAGGCCATCCACTATCGTTTTTCTTTTGTAAATTTTTTTTATGTGCATGGTATTGAAAATATATATAACAATGCAGCTTACGATTCAATTTTCTAACAGTATACTACAAAAAATAAATAAAATTAAAAATCATGGAATTGATGGAATGTTACACGAATAATTTTAATTTGGAGTGGGTCTCAATACAGTAGCATTTCTTCTTAACATAGTTCCGTCTTCTAGTTCGATCCAGTATGAACGAGGTGCATTGTGACATTTATCAATTTTTGCTTTAATCCAAGTTTTTCTATCCCTATACCATACTTTATCGCCTTCATTAAAATTTGGCTTTACTCTAGCCCCTCTATTGTAATATTTCTTAGATAAATTGTTCCTATTTTCAATATTTTGTCTCAAATTTGGAATGTATTGATTTTGATACAAACTTTCTTTAGCTGGAATAACAGACCGAGTTTTTCTACTCATCATCAACTCAGATGGGCTTAATCCCAACCCCTTAATTTCAGTATTTCTGTATTCCAATATTGCAACCCATAGTTCAGTCTTACCTTCAAGAAATTTTTTTAATAAATTTTTACCAATTTGAACAAATTTTTCTGAAAACCCATTACTCTGTGCATATAGTGGACTACTAGTAATGCTTTCTATATCAAATTGCTTGCAAAACTGGCTAAACATCATGGAGTTAAACGGCATGTTGTCTGAAACAATTTGCCTTGGGATTCCGTGAACAGCGAAAACAGTTTTGATTTGTGTTATAATTTCAGACGCCGTTTTATTTTTTAATGGAATGATATCCAAAAATTTAGAATAATAGTCTCCAATTATCAAGTAATCTTTTTTCGCATATTCCATAATATCCATCCCGATTTTGTAGAAGGGAAGATTAGGGATGCTGTGTGAGATCATAGGCTCTTTAACATTTGCATTACGAAACTTTTGACATATCTCACATTTAGCAATCATATTTTCTATTGCCTGATTCATGCCAGTCCAATATAAAAGACTTCTTGCTCGTTTTTTTGTTTTCTCAATTCCTAAGTGCGATATATGCATGATTTTCAGCATTTCATTTTGTAATGCTACGGGTACTATAACTCTCTCATTTAGGTACAAAATATCATCATCTATCATAATATCCCCTCGCAATTTCCAATAAAACTTAAGATTATCACTTAAACTCGATTTTGTAGAAGGCCACCCTTGAATTACTATTTTTTTTAATTCTTTTAGTGTCAAATCTTTATTTATTTCCTCTTGGAACCGTTTTTTCTTGTCATCACTAATATTAATAGAATGGACCATTTCATCTATATCTACTATTTCGGGCTTTTTATCGTTTTTATCATAATATCTCGACAAAACATCTGCTATCAGTAAGTTTTTACCTGGCACATAATTAAAATTCAATTTATACTTGTTAATTTTAAGTCGCATCAGTTTTAAACGCACATTTGGTATTTTCTCTATTTCTTTGGACATAATTCCCACTAAAGGTCGATGATCTGTTATTATTTTCACTTGCTTACCATAAATATACATGTGATATTTAGTACATGAAAAAACCACAGCTAACATTTCTTTTTCTGTTTGTGAATAATTCTTTTCTGTATCGCTTAAACATCGAGAAGCGAAACAAACTGGCCTTACGTCTTGAAGTAGGGTACTGCCTAAACCTTCACTAGAAGCATCACATTGAATTGTGATCTCTTTTTGAGAGTCAAATGGTTTTAATGTCGGTGAATTTTTAATAGCTTCCTTTAGTAAGTTCAGGCATTTTGTATGATTAGGTAGCCAAATAAATTCGGAATATTTCCGTAGAAGCTCTCGCAAGGGTGCCGATATTTCTGCTAAATTAGGCAAAAATTTCCCCATATAATTGATCATACCGAATAACTTTTGGAGATCAGTTTTATTTTTCGGTATTCCTATATTTTCAATCCCTTGCATACGCTGGGGATCATATTTGATACCATCTTTAGAAATTATATGGCCCAAATATTTAACGGTACTAACTTTGAATTGAAATTTATCTTTATTAAATTTAACATTTTTCTGTCTTGCTCTAGCAATTACTTTTTCCATAATCCTATCATGCTCTTCATTAGTCTCTGCGGCTATTAACAAGTCATCTATATAAATAGTTACACCGTCAATATCATCAAAATTTATTTCGTTATATTTTTGAAAGACTTCAGGTGCAATCTTTATACCAAACGGCATCCTTGTAAAACGGTAACAGCCAAAAGGTGAAGAAAATGTGCATAGCCTACTTGAATTTTCATCTAGACCTATTTGCCAATATCCTTCCTTAAGGTCTAACACCGAGAATATTTTTTTGTTCGCTAATTTTGATATCACATCTTCAAAAGTGGGAATTAAATGTGTTTCAGATTTAATTGAAGAGTTAAGCTCTTTTGGGTCCAAACATAACCTTAATTTTTTATTCTTTTTCTCAACTATCACTAAATTGGAAACCCAGTCTGTGGGTTCATTAACTTTTTTAATAATACCTCGCTCTTCTAAGTTTTTCAATTCAATTTCTAACTGTTTTCGAACAGAAAATGCAACTCTTCTAGCACTTTTTACAGTTGGTGTTGCATTATCTTTAACTTCTATTTTATAATTGTCAACAAAACACCCAAGTCCTGTAAAAATATCTATATTTTTCGTTATAATTTCGGCTTTTCTATTTTGCTCAATATTATCAACTCTTTTTACTAAACCTAGATCAACACATCCCTTCAACCCTAAAATTGGTATGGTATCAGATTCTACTAAGACAAATTCTTGCATTGAAATATTGTTCTCAGCCATACAGACGAGATACGAAACACCACATGTTTCAATTTGACTACCTCCAAATGCTTGCAACTTAGGATTAATATTTTCAGTACTCACGTTTTCCAACTTGTTAAATAAATTTTTCGGCAATATATTAACCTCTGCTCCAGTATCCAGCTTAAAATTGATAAAACAATCTTCTACTCTTATCTGCTGATACCATGCGCGATCTGTACATTTATTTTCATGTATTGAGCCCACAAACAAACAATCATCTTCTTCATAATTATTTATTGAATTTATTTCTTTATGTCTTCTTACACCACAAGCTATAGCCAAATGATTGCGTTGTCCACAATTTGAACAAATCTTTCCAAAAGCTGGACAATTTCTAAACGTATGTATTTTGCAACAAAAGCGGCATGATATATTGGATAACCTATTAGAGTTTTGCTGTCGATCATTACTTATATTTTGCCTAAAATTAAAATTTGGTTGATTATTATTGAACGATTTATTTCTAAAATTATTATTTAAATTTTGATTATTAAATCTATTTCTAAAATTATTAAATTGTTTAATATGACTTGAATGTTTGATACTATCTACCGTTTGTTGATTTTCAACAATTCCTGTTTCTGTAACTGCATCGATTGATGTACTTGGTTTCTGTAACTGCATCTCACGTGTTTGGGTTTTCACTATCTCTGCTGTTCTGCAAGTCGCAATAGCTTTATTTTCATCTAAATTATCTGTTTCTAATAATTTCTTTTGCACTTGTTTATCAGCGATTCCATGTACAATACGGTCCCTTAACATCCTCGATTCATCAGAAAATCCACACAATTTTACCATCTTCTTAATTTCCATTAAAAAATTATCAAACGGTTCATTTACCGCCTGATTTCGACAAAAAAAATAAAAATGACTCATAAACTTCATTTCGTTTAGGTTTACAGAAATTTTCGAAAGCTTCATTGACTTCATCATATTTTGCTTCTTCCCCGATTCCAAATGTATTGTAAATTTCTCTTGCCTTTCTACCAATTGTATTTAAGAATATACCTTTTTTGACCTTGTCTGTTTTTTCTGCAAATTCTATGGCATCAGCAAAATATTTAAAGTCCTCTTTAAATACACGCCAATGTTCTGATATGTTTCCTTCTAATTCTAGTGGGTCTGGTTTCGTTAGGTAATCCATTGGAACAGTGTGACGAACAACTGTTACCTTTCTTGGACGACACCGTTTCGTATTTTTTTTGTCTATTTTTAAGGACAATCTTTTACCGATCGTCATTCAACAAAAGTATTATTTTGAAGGCACTCACATTAACTTTTAAATTATAATTTTATAATTATATAATTTAATCATTATAATCTGTTTTACAACAATAAGAGATTTTAACTAGATATTATCTTTATTAAACTTTATTAAATTTTACTCAAAATTCACAATCTCAGCGCCATGTAACATTTAATTAAAACACTTGTTTGCTAATTCACTGTTTGATAACAACTGGTGAATTTATTTAACATTCAATTAATGATAACATATTTTATACAGTGAAGACTCACAAGCCATATATTACAGGTGTAACGGGCGTTTTCTTGAATAAATTAAAACAAACAATTTGCTTCTATATTTTAAAAAAAAAAAAAGGAAAAATTTTCGCTCCTAGAATTTCATTAGTCAAGACAGTTATCCGTTTAATAATACATTTGGGTTTAGCTTGTTGTCACTCAGTCTCATACAACAGGTTATCCTTTCTTTTGACAGAAACCACTTATAAACCGTGAAAGAAAAAGTGGAATAATAGCTTAAAATTTTATTATAAGGATTGAACTCAACTTCTAATGGTGTAACAGCACCACGAAAATAATATTTGCCCTTCCCACAGCAGGGGTGTAACCGAGTTATTTCTGAAATAGGTAATAATAGATTTTAGAATTATACAGAAGTAATCGATTGATCATTACCTAATGATCTATCACTCTAAAAAAGCAAAAGAAACCAATTCCAAATCTATTCCACAACTGACAGAACCAATTAAATTAAATAAGAAAAAAAACAAACATTGACACGACAATTGGCTTAGGTGAATTTATAGCTCGATAATCTCGCTATAAAATCCTGGATTTAAATTGTCATAAACTTACAGCTAGAAATTCAGCTATATAATGCTGGAGCTAAATTTAAATTAAACTCTGCAATAGGCTCTTATTAATTTGAATTTACTAATTTTATTTAGTTTATCTTCTGGAAGTCCTATTAAATACTAAATTCAGTCTAAATTCAGCCAAAAAGTTCTTAGAAATTACATCTCACATTTAGTAAATGATTAGTAAAACAATCCAGAGATAAGCTTCTTCATCGAAAATTTAAAACAATTTTGCACTAAATTTAATGTATATTTTAGAGATAATTTTTATAATATTTTTTTAATTTAATATTCCCTAACAATTTATCATAGAGTAAAACACTTAATTTTATCGACAAAATATAAGTAAGGAACGGGAACATAAAAATAAGAGAACTACTTCTTTTTTGCAAAAACAAAAACTCTAAAAAAACTAATTTGTTTTTTTTAAATATTTTTCATGATAAAAACATCGCCTACTAAAATTTTGAATTTTTTTAGTTTAAATTTTCGCCCAAATTCATTCATCTATAGTAGAATTTTTTTGCCAGCGAACACAAAATTTGTTTGTTATGCGCATATTGTTTGCACATGCGCATGCACATGCGCATATTGTTTGCACATTCAGTGTCTCGATTAAAATATTAAAAAAAACTATTGGGGTCCCATTGAAATGGACAAAAAAACGCATAAAATTCATAAATTACTATTGAAATTCAACCAATTATAATAGAAACCCAAAAACTAGTAGAAATATTAATGATTTTGTAGGAAATATAACAAAATTTTGATAATTAAAAATAATTATAATAAAAATAACGACGCCTATGGAAACAAATATCACAACAAACAAATGGTACGAACTAGAAGTAGAAATTTAACTAATATAATTGTTTTGAAAACAAATTTATCCCAAAATAAATAATGCATCTCTGTTTTACTTTTTGTCTTATCTTTTATCTCTTGCTGCGTCGTAGCTGTCAGAAATTCGCTGGCAAAAAAATTCTACTATACCTGGTTATTGTTTTTTTTTGAAACAGATGTCAGGAAAAAAAATTTCCTTATTTTATTAAAATGAAAAGTCAATTGTTGTGGTTGATCGGGTCAAAATAAAAATACGAAGGTTGGTGGAATGATTTGTAAAGATCGGTCACTTTTGTTTTGGAGGCAAACCTGACAACAAGCTTTAAGATAAAAAAAAACAATAAAAAGTTTTATATTGTAAAATAATATATTCTGCTTTAAGATGAAAAAAAAGATTTGTTATTGAACATTTTTGTAATTGATATTTTTTGTAATTGAACGGAGATAAGCAAGTTTGGATATCGGAGAGGTAAATAAACATAAATATAAACAAAGTCTTGAATGTTTTTTAATGAAGCAGCGGAGTCTGTTGTAAGCCCAAATTTGCACGTAGGCATTTGGTTATTTTGGTGCGGGTGCACACGTGGCAGTGGTGAAGACTTGATCAGTTTAAGTGGTGCTGATATATTTTATTATTTTATTGGAGCAGATTTGATATTGTTAAGTTGCTGGATTGTGGAAACAACAAGTGGTGCTGATATATTTTGTTATTTGATTGAAGCAGATTTGATATTGTTAATTTGCTGGATTGTGGAAACAACGAGTGGTGCTGAAATATTTTGTTATTTGATTGAAGCAGATTTAATATTGTTAATTTGCTGGATTGTGGAAACAACGAGTGGTGCTGAAATATTTTGTTATTTGATTGAAGCAGATTTGATATTGTAAAGTTGCTGGATTGTGGAAACAACAAGTGGTGCTGATATATTTTGTTATTTAAATTGAATCAGATTTGATATTGTTAATTTGCTGGATTGTGGAAACAACAAGTGGTGCTGATATATTTTGTAATTTGATTGAATCAGATTTGATATTGTTAATTTGCTGGATTGTGGAAACAACAAGTGGTGCTGATATATTTTGTTATTTGATTGAAGCAGATTTGATATTGTTAAGTTGCTGGATTGTGGAAACAACGAGTGGTGCTGATATATTTTATTATTTGATTGAAGCAGATTTGATATTGTTAAGTTGCTGGATTGTGGAAACAACGAGTGGTGCTGATATATTTTGTTATTTGATTGAAGCAGATTTGATATTGTTAAGTTGCTGGATTGTGGAAACAACGAGTGGTGCTGAAATATTTTGTTATTTGATTGAAGCAGATTTGATATTGTTAATTTGCTGGATTGTGGAAACAACAAGTAATGCTGATATATTTTGTTATTTGTTTGAAGCAGATTTGTTATTGTTGAGTTGCTGGATTGTGGAAAGGAGAATAATAAATTGCCTATCCACCAGTTATAAGTTGGCGAAACATTTATTTAAGAAGGTAATACCAGCTGAGTCAGCACGTGAGTTCTTTTTTATTTTATTGTTTTAATATAATTTCCAGTTAGGATTTTCATTTATATATATATAAATTATTTAGGTGTAGTTATTTTTGTTATATGTAATTAAAACCTTTTTATCATTAATTATATACTAGTACACTAGTACCTGTCTTGGTTTTTTTTTGGTTACAATCTTAACCTCAATAGAAGTTCGTAAACTAAAATTTTATATTTTTTTTATGTGCAAACTGAATACTTAGTTTCGCTTCGTCTTATGTGACCATAATGGTCCTGTAAACTCAAAAGGAATTAGGGGGGGATCCCAGAACGTCCATCCAGACCATCGTTAAGTGCCACCGCGATTAATTTAGTAATGTAACTTGGTTCCTTGTTTGAAAAAAAAGGTCATCCATTCCTGGCAACTTTAGAAGGTCACCAGAGTTACATAATGGCGGTGATAATAGTTTTCTTTTAGATCTCTATCTTACCACAATGCCAGATATTACGAGTGTCGATGTCGCGAAAGGTAGTATTGGAAATTCTGATCATTATTTAATCTCCTCAGTTATCAAAACTGATTTACTTAAAACTACAGCTCCCAAACCCCGTAAAATATTTCACTACTCAAAAATGGATAAGAGTGGTCTTCAAAATTTTTTTCATGGTTTCCCTTTCGACCGTCATTGTTTTTACACTGACAATGTAAATGTTTCTGCTCAAAACTTTACAACAACCATCCAATTTGCTATCAATAAATTTGTCCCTTTCTCCATAGTAAAACCCAAACAAAAATACTTGTATTCGAAAGCTGCCAAAACGGCAATTAGAAACAAACGTAGATCATTTAATATTTGGATTCATAACAAAACTCCCACTAATCGATCCCAATATCTAAAGGCCAACAAAATATCTAACCAGATTATCTCAAACGAAAAGTCTGAAATTGACAGAGCGAAAGCCTCAAAACTTACGTTTCTGTTCTTACGGTCTGTTTCTGACAAGAGTTTCTACAGTGCCATTAATTCTTTAAATTGTGGTACAAAATTTTCTATTTCCCCTATTATTGATGGTGATTTAATCGTCAATGATCCCGCAAGAAAAGCTAACTTGTTCGCTGAACGCTTTGCTCTGAACTCCACTGTTTTTTAAACTCATAAAGAAATACCCCAATTCCAGTCTTCAGGAGTTAATATGAATGAACTTCACTTCAAACCCAAAATAGTCGCTAAACTTTTAAAGGGGTTAAAGATCAACAAAGCATCAGGAAATGACAATATTCCACCCATTATTTTGAAAACCTTTTCCAAAGAACTTGCACCAACTTTAAATAAAATATTCTACCAATCCTACAAATCTGGTATATTTCCCTCGTGCTGGAAGTTGGCAAATGTCCAGCCCGTCCCCAAAAAGGGACCGAAATCCGATATCTCAAATTATAGGCCAATAGCTTTACTATCGGTTCTATCCAAAGTCTATGAGCATTATATTAATACACATATTTCAAAATTTCTGGAAGAAAATCATTTAATATCCGACAGCCAATACGGTTTTCGAAACAAAAGATCTAACTACCGATCTATTAAACTATGTAGCGCATTGTTGGAACAGCATACTTGATAAAGGTGGTGGAACATACGTTGTCGCTTTAGACATCTCCAAGGCATTCGATCGAGTCTGGCATGCCAACTTAATCAACAAGCTCGTTGCGTACGGTTTTCATCCCAATGTTGTGAAGCTGATTCAAGATTTTCTATCCAACTGATACATTTCGGTAACTTCAGACGGATTTTCTTCTGAGTCTAAACTAATTAACGCTGGTGTACCCCAAGGCTCAGTATTGTCCCCAACCCTATTTTTGATTTATATCAACGAATTGTTGAAAATCACCAGTAACCCAATAAATAGTTTTGCAGATGATAGTACTCTGCACAAGTCGTTCGATCCCCTTTCTTCAAAAGGTAAAATGCACGAACGAATTAATCCTGCCCGGAGAGACGCTGCTATAAACGTGAACAAAGACCTGAATAAAGTCGCCGACTGGGGTGACCAAAACCTTGTCAATTTCAACTCCACCAAAACACAGCTGTTGATTGTTTCCAGATTAAAGACCGAGTTCCCCAAAAATATTTTATTTAGTATGTGTGATGAAACAATAGGTGAATGTAAAAACATTCGTTTATTGGGTGTCACAGTTTCAAATGACCTACTCTGGAACGATCATGTAATGGCGAGGGCAAAAAGCGCGTCTAAAAAACTCGGCCTCCTAAATAGATGCAAAAAATTTTTCACTCCATACCAATTGCTCCATGTTTATAAGTCCTATATTCGTCCCTGTATGGAGTACTGTTGTCAAGTTTGGGGTGCTGCCTCTGTTTCCATCTTGGCCCTCTTGGACTCTGTTCAAAAGCGAGCTATACGAATTGTGGGTGATCGAACTTTGACATCAAAACTTGATTCCCTACAACATCGTCGCACTGTTGCTGACTTCGTTGTTTTTTACAAATTTCGTCATCAGCAGTGCTCAGATGAAATCAGTGGCATCATGCCTCAAACTTATTCTTACCCCCGTTCCACTCGGCAATCGGCTGCCGCAACCAGTGAAACGGTAAAGATCCCGCGCTGTCATACTGGCAGATCGCAGAGAGACTTCTTTGTCCGAACTGCGTACAAATGGAATAGTTTGCCAGAACACTTAGTCTCAGGTGGCTTCAACCCACATATGTTTAAAAAAAGCGTTAATCTACACTTTAGAACGCCAGTTGTTGTGGGACCCAGGTCTAGACCTAGGTCTTAAAAGGTATTTATGTGTTGTTGTGACACATATTCTAAACCCTATTACAAAACACATTTTATTAAAAAAAAAAAAAAAAAAAAATAGTTATATGAAGGCTCGTTTCTTCAAGGAAGCAATAGCGTCTCATCATCAAGGATTATTTCACAGCTAAGATTGAGAGTGCTACCGTTGACTGAAAACAATTCATCCGCCACCACCCCTAAGATGTCACCTTGGCTAGTGATATCTCACTGCTATTGCCAGTGGTATGCGATGTTTCACGTTAACTCGTATGTCAATCAATCAAGGTGTGCAGATGGTTCATGTCAGGAGTAAGGTGATCGTATGATCGCTTATTTTTGTAGAGCTTAATTATATCGATTTAAATACATTAACCTCTACAATTGCTTTATCTTGGAATTGAAATAAAACCTCTATATCAAACAATAAGATGTCGCCAAATTGCGAAAACGAATTTTTTTTCCAGCTCCACTACAACAGATCATATTAGACTGACGTAAACATTCTTAATTCATAATTTTGCAGAATTAGAATTGCAGAACTAGCTAAAAAATCAAATTCACACGTGTGATTAGTACATGGTTGGTATTAAGCATTAGCTTTTATGCTAATGTTGATATTCTTGTGAAAGGTGACAATATGAGGCATCTCTCTTTGCTTTATTACAGAAAATGCAGTCTGACTTCGGAAATTGACTATTATAGCTACACAAAGCTGTTGTTGCATTTGCTTAGGACTTTTGAAGTGAAGATAGAAATAAAACAAAAAAGTACAAAAACTTGCTGGCTAATGCAGTCCAAACGCCGCCAGCATATAGATTTATGCCGGTGTGCAAGTTGTACAGAAACCTATTTTTCCCATTTTACGGACGGAATGAAGCCACTTAGGGATGTGAAAATAGGTCGAAAATTTCAAAACAACCGATTTAAGAAACGATTTAAGATTAAGACAGATTATTAAGACTATTGAGACAGATTTATACATACCAAGAGATAAGAGCTTCCCTATAATTGCCTTCCGCTAGAGAGCAGCAATTCCAACAAAAGAGTACTGATCTAAAGATAGTTGACTATCAGCCAGTAACACTAATTACATGTTGAAATTGTTTACAGAAGAATCACTTACTGTTCATGATGCAGGCGTTGCACTTTACTTTTGAAATTCAAGATCTTGAGCTGCAATGTCAACTTGGCAAAAATTGTATTCGCCAAAAATGAAAAAATATTTGTATTTAAGTATTTAGTATTTAGTATTTAAGCAACCAACAGCGCAAAAATGGTCTGTTAAGATCACAAATGCATGATAAAAACAGTCAGGTTGGTCTAAAAAAAATGGTTTATAAAAAAGTTTACAGTTTTTGTATATTAAGATGGCATAAAAACTAGACATGTTCTGTTTTGGACTTTTATTAACAATAAAAAACAGAAATATAAGTTTTGTAGCCAACGAATCTCAACCGGGACTGTTAGTTACTTTTTATTATTATAAATCGTTTTTTTAATTAAAACAAAAATGTATTTTATATTACATATTTTGTTTTATTAATCTAATGACATAACTACACTCTGCGCTTTAAATCAAAAAGACAATCCTGCGAGAATTTTCTATTTCTGGTTCCCTCCAACATATATATTGGTCACATTTACGTTCAAAATTATAAAGCATTTCCATCATATGGTCTCAAATCATAGTTTCAATTGAATGGAATGAAAAAAAAACGAAAATGTATTTATATTTTTTTTAATAAATTGTGTTGTGTAGTAGGAATTACAATATGTGTCACAATAACACATAAAAACCTTTGAAGACCAAGGTCTCACAACAACATACGTTCAGAGGTGTTGATGGACGTAAATCTTTCTTTTTTTGTTTTTTTATATTTTTTGTTAAAGAATGGATAACTAAACAATAAATCCTATCACTGACCAAATATGACATAGGCCAATATTTTATGATAGAATAGAGAAAATAAAAGTAAATTAAAAATTAAATAGCAAATTTTTACGAAAATTTGCTGAAACAAAACAAAAATGTAGTTGCCAATCCAGCCGGTTGCATATTCCTTGATCCTGTGACGCACCGTCTTTCTTAAAGATAAAAGCCCACACATAGTCATATGAAGGCTCGTTTCTTCAAGGAAGCAATAACCTCTCATCATCAAGGATTGTTTCACAGCTAAGATTGAGGGTGCTGCCGTTGACTGAATACAGTTCATCCGCCACCACCCCTAAGATGACACCTTGGCTAGTGATATCTCACTGATATTGTCAGTGGTATGCGATATTTCACGTTAACTCGTATGTCAATGGAGGGACTGGAGTACGCGGGGTTGTCCCACCTGTAGATGAAAAATAAAAAAAAATTTCAAAACAATAAAAACTAATCCCTCCATGCGGAAAAATATTAGATATTTTACAAAAGTTGTATGCTCAGAGTATTCGCGTGATCCAGTTTTGTTTATTGATACAGTTTTTTTTATCAAAAATAAATAAAAAATAATACAATACAATAGTAAATTGGTTAATAGAATTTTTTGGTTTTCATTTTGCTATACCAAATGAATGAAAAATATAAAATAGGACAAATAAGTTGTTTTTATGGAGTAGCGTTTTAGATGGTTTTGATTCTTAGTTTAGAGGAAGGAACGAAATAGGGTCGATCGTTACAAAAAGTTATGCAGACGTCAGGCTATGGTTATATAATCGGTTTAAATTTAAAAAAATGTTTTAACTGGTGAATATTATCGGGCTACCAAGCGTTTGATTCCTTGAAGATCGGCGTTATTTGCAAGACAATTGTATTGTTCAAATTTACAAGAGAAATGGAGGAGGGAGGTAACGAACAACAGGGAAGTTGCAACATCAAGAAAGAACGCAACTCAACAAGGAAGGCCAGCCCAAACAGCCCAATCCTTGGAAGACGGAGTTGGAAAAAGTGTACGGCGGTATTAAAATAATAGCCAGAAAAATCATTATGAGATTCAGAATAAAGAAACCAAGTCAGCCGCTGTTCCTTGGGAAAAATGTTTGGGTCTATAATTTTTTAATTAATATACTTTTTAAAATGTTTTTAATTAGAAATTGCAACAAAGTATCGTAAACATAAAACTTTCAATTACGGGAGGATCGACATTGAAAATATTTGTATAAGTTGGAATACTACATAAAGTTATAAATCGAAGGAAAATATAACCTTCAAAGAGTACAATTAATTCCTAAAATAATTTATTTTATAATCAATAAAAGTATATTGTATTTATTTAAACAAAACTTCAATGAAATGCGGTTATAATAACCAATCTTAATAATAATATTGTAGAAGAGAATTATTTTCAGCAATAAACATAAAAATGTCATAAATTTCTTTTTGTATAATGTCAAATTTTTATTGTTAAATTTTTCCCTTGTCTATAACGAATTCGTTAGTTTTCTGTTGCAAATGTTTTTGACATTTGAAAGAAATAGATTAAATCTCAAAAAATTAGAGGACTCATATGTAAATAAAAAAGAGACACAAGTTAATGATGTACCTCTGATGACATTACGTGCTTCTGACGTACGAAAAGAAAAGTCTTTGTACAAAATTGGTTATTGATTTTTGTTCAATATAAATAAATATTTCCGTCAGTCTCATAAATAAAAATATATCAATAACAATAACAAAATTAATATTTTTTTCTAAATTCGTGGTTCACGAAATGCACATATGTATATTCATATATTATATTTATTTTCTTTTTGATTTAAAAGACCTTTTATTGTTTCCTATTAATTTTTCCATCTTATGTTCAATATAAACAAACAACATTAGACAACGAAATCACCAACAACAACAAAAAATTAGAAGTTTTATGAAAAGTGAAATTTTAATTCATGTAATTACAATTGTTGACTTGATGTTTCTGAAAACTGCAAACATCTTCACGAATTGCATGTCATTTGTAGAATTAGAGTTTTATAGTTTTATATAATAACCGTTTGTTTTTAAATTACATTTTTGTTGATTTCGGTTTACATTTTATATTTTTTATAAAGATGTTGTGTCAAGGATTTCGTGATTTAATGTTTTGAAGTTCACTGTTTGATAAAAGCGAGTGGGATATAGTTCCATTTAAACTTTCATTTGTTCAGCATTAATTAATTTTCAGAATGAATCATTTGCACAAACTGTAACATTATTTATGACATTACTAAATAAATTAAAATATACATCAAAACAAATTTTACAATTTATTCAACACACTATTTTGTGTATTATCTAATATATTTCCGTTCTACTTTTATAGGTTGAATAAAATGTGTATTAACTACGAGAGTTACTGGCCGAGAGCGAGATAAAATACTACAACATTTGGTTTTAAATAGCTGAATAATTTATCGAAAGGGTGCCGGTAGATGAATTCTATTCAGTCAACAGTAGCCTAGATGTCAATCCCTCAATCTCGGTTATGGAATGCTGCAATCTTAGCTATGGAATGTATTTTGATGATGGTAAGTTTTTGCTTGTTCACAGATATGAGCTTCCATATGTGGGGTTGTATCCAACTACACAACACATTTTATTAAAAATCAATTAGACATAAACGATTGTTTATATGAAACTTCAAAAACAAAGTGATTCGGGCAAACAGGTTCGACTAAGATACTTATAGGGGCAAACAGGTTCGACTAAGATACTTATAGAATTGTAACTATAAGCTTTCAGATGGAAAAGAGATCAATTTTAATTCTTAAATAATAAATTTACAATTTTCAACATAAACAAATAAATTATTTATTCACAAAAAACTTCATCAAGGCTGTAATCAGTTAAACTAAAAAATGCACATTGTTTGTGATTTCATAATATTTTTGATAAATTTGTCAAAATACATCACTCAACAATGCTTTACCGTTGGACCTCCTCAAATTATCGTTAAGAAAATTTATTCAGAAATACTAAAAATTGGTGGTCAAATCGACATTTCTATGAAATTGCAACTGCAGATAATAGTATTATAAAAAAAAGCTATCATTTATAACTTCGTTAGTTTTGTTGAATTGACAACTAAACAAATATTCAAAAATCCAAACTATGTATTACCATCAAAAATAAAAACAAAATAAATTATTCATTGATTATGTTAAGATTAATTCAAACCGCAACAAACCATATGTCTAAGTAATGTCAATAAATTAAGTTTAAGATTGAAACCGGTTCGTTTTACTTAATAAAAATCACAAATTTACAGTCAAATTGCTTTAAAAAAATTTTGATATGCGGATAATTTTGAATAATTTCACAATCTAGAGGTCGTCTTACAGTTTGATGAACGTCCATTAACTGTCTTAAAATCGATAAAAATTAGCTTAAAACAACGACAATTATTTCGTAACAGTCATATATGGAATTAATTCAAGTTTGGTGATCTCTACAAATAAGTATCGAAACACGATAGTGACATTATTAAAAACGCCAAATACATATATTTAAATTGTCATATTGGTAGCTGTCCTTGTTTTTAATAACAGCTGTTTTTGGCAACACTCAGTAACCTTCAAGCCTAAAAAAATTGAAACCATGCCATAGCCAGTTTTGTTCTGATCTAAATAAAACTTCTACTACGAAAAACAATTCAACACAATCACTTGGACAACTTTGGACATTTTTACATATATATTTATGCGTTCCAATTCATGCTATGATATAGCATGAATTGGAACACAGACCTAGCAATATATTTTAATACAAATCTTATGGTAAAGATGGTGTTCCTTAGACATAATTTAAATTTTTTTTATATATATTTTGATGTGTAACATTTAGTTTTTCGCGTGCAATAAATATTTCCGCAGAAGAAATCTACTACATATTTGGAAGAAGGTGTATGGATGTATGTATGTATGTATAACATACAAATTTTTTGGTTATTTTATTTTAGAACAAAATTAAATATTTTTTGTGGATGTGTTATAAAATTATACTTTTACGTATCTATCCTACTTGTAAACTGTTGGAAAAGTACATCAAGCGAAACAAAATCTTTTGTCAAGTAAGGTATAGAGTGAAAAAATAATGAAATCTCGCACTTTTTGAAATAGTTGAGTATCTTTAGCAAAACGTTCAGCAAAATTATTATTAAATGAGGATATTGATTTGAACTTTTGAAGTATAAAGCTTTGCTAAAGTTACCAATCGAATAGTAATTTGATGTATCATAGGAAAAACGTTTTCTGCTAACAAATTTATTTTTTTAATTTATTTTATTTTTTATTTTATTCCTTTTAATTTTTGAGTTTTTAACCATTTTTATGTTGCTATTTTCACTAAACTAGCCAGCACGGTAAATCTATAACATAATAGCCGTGAGTCTATCTCTCTATACGGTCGTAACGTTTCATACTGCAATATGGATAACGAGGTCGACTGAGGAGCTATAGGTCGACAGTTCAAATCCTGGCGTAGTATATTTTTTTGTATCTTTTTTGTAAATAATTTTAATATTAATCTCAAAATTCAAATTAAAATTGTTGTTTTTTTATTCGTATTTATGAAAAAAATCATAAAAATTTCGATTTACGAATTTTAAATTGATCGACAATGTAGTTTTTTAAAGTTATTGATAGTTAAGAAAATTAATTATTTTTTTGACAGGCAGTGCTAAAAATCATATAATAGTGGTTTTCCGATCATTATTTTCCATGATTTCATTCGTGTGAAATAAAACAAAGAACAACAAAAACCACTATTTGAGTATTTCTCTTTCAATATGAGTTGACATCTTCATCCCAAAGATCGATTTCAACACAGTTTAAATGCACAATAAAACAGTGTGACGTCATTACGAAGTAAAATTCAGTTTTTTAATTGCAGAAATGTTTCGTGATTGTTCAGTATTTTATTCTTTTTGTTGTTTTTTCTTCTTTTTTCATATTTTCTATTCTCTATAGGTAGAATGTAAACAGGTAGAATTTTTTAATGTTTCATAGAACATTCTATTTGTTTATAAATAATTAATACATTAAATAGTACAAAGTTGGTAAATGGTATTTATAATAAGGTTATTGATTACAGGATTAAATCTGCATTACAGTTAATTGGTTGAAACCGATTAGATTTAATTTTACTTAAATCAAGTTAAATTAATCAAAAACATTGTACGTATGGATGGTTTAATTTGAATATTTCTACAATTATTTAGTTCATATTACTTCGGTCTGAAAGACCTAAGTATTACATTCATGAGCCAAAAGTGAAATTCTTACCCCCACTTATTTTAGCATTTCTCGACGTTTTAGTACCTACTGATTCTAAAAGAGCAAAAAAAAAATGTATGTCTCTCTGGCCGTCCGTCATTACCTACGAAATCTAGAAAGCCGCTAGAGGGATTTCAAAATTTTTTTTTCTAAAAACAGGTATACTCAATGGATAGGTCAAAAAGGACGCTGTGTTCGATAACTGTACCGGAAGCATGTCAAAAAAATCATTATGTGAGTCAAGAATAGCAAATTTTCATATTTTTGACTTGAAAAACGTTTATTTTAAGTGATTACGAGTAGGAACATTGAATTTGGAGAAATCTTGATGGTATGGATTGGTATGTGAGATCAAAAACTAGATTATTGCATTATAAGTTTATCAAAAAAATGTTGTCAAGTGTGTCAAAAGAAAGATTTTTATTTATTTTTTTACCCTATTTTTTGGAAAAAATAAAATTAATTATTTATATGACATAAAATTTTATTATTATTATTGAGAATTATGGCTTATAATTTTGTCAAAAAAAGGTTGTCAAGTGTGTCAAAAGAAAGATTTTTTTTTTTTTTTTTTACCTAATTTTTTGCAAAAACATAAAACTAATTATTTGTATGACATGAAATTTTATTATTATTATAGAGAATAAGGGCATTATAAGTTTGTCAAAAAAATAATGTCAAGTGTGTCAAAAAATGATTTCATTTATTTTTTTACCCAATTTTTTGGAAAAAAATGTAGCTGTTTTTATGACGTAAATGTAATTGAAAATGAAATTGGACATGGAAATTTTTGAATTTGTTATAGTTTTTGAAATATTTTTGGAAAAATTAGAATTTTGAAAAAAGTTTGTATTTTTGATTTAGTAATAATTTTTGCAATATTTTTAGAATTTTGGAAAATTTAAAATTTTTGATTTTATTATAATTTTTGGAATTTTGAAAAAAGTTTCAATTTTTGATTTTGTAATAATTTTTGGAATATTTTTAGAATTTTGAAAAAAGTTTGATTTTATTTAATTTTTACAATATTTTTGGAATTTTGAAAGAAATATGAATTTGTGATTTTGTAATATTTTTTCGAAACGCTAAACGGAGAGGTTTTTGAGTAGTTTGCTGATTGTATAATCTTTTTACTAAATTATGTTAATTTTTGATCTATTATAATTTTCCGACAACGTATTGATGTTTCGTGTTAGTTTTGTAATACATATCTAAACAGAGATAAAAAATACAAGTACTTTCGCTAATTGCTATTTTTTCTTAGCCGTTTTGTTCAAATTAATATCATCCCGTTATTAAAAAGAAAATTCATTATTTATATGACAGGTAGTAGCGCTAAAAATCATTCAATATTTGTTTTCCATCATTATTTTAGCATAGTTTCATTACTGTAAATAAAATAAGGAAAAACAAAAGCATATCAGTATTTTTGCTGTGGCCCATTTCTCAAAAATACCGATGAAATTGAAATTTTGACATTTTTCGCTAAAATCTTATTTTTTGTTTTGCTTTTTTTTATTCCACAAAAATTAAACTACGAAAAAATAATTATTGAAAAACAATTATTATTCGATTTCCAACATAATCTGTCCAAATTTACTCAAGTAGGATATAGTAGAATAAATTGAAATTTTTTAGTCGATTTGCATGGGCCTCGGCATTTCTTCTTAGTATTATTCTCAACAATTTGTGCTTGAACTTGCCTAAAAAAACAATTCGGAAATATTCGGAAATATATTTCGTATAAAAATTTATAGTACACCTCACAATGTATTTTTGTACAATTAGTTAAGCAGAAGGTGCTTACAGACTAGATTAGAAGAGGTTGCGTTTTGATGGATAGGGGTTGTATCAAAGTCGGATGCAAAAAGGAAGAGCAAGTTGGTGAGCGTGAGGAAGGGGGAAGGAAGGTGGAGGCCGTGGGATATCCCCTAGTAACAGAATAGCTGTCAAAAAAAAAATTAAAATTCAATTTGATAAAACACAAAAACAAAATGATTATATTAACTGTGCTTAATTTGATATATGGTCATATATTGTTAATATGAACGAAACTATACAATTCAATCCTCTTTTACATATAACTAGAGGTAAAGTAAATTATGGAAATGTTGTTAATATAGAAGCTGTTTTAAATTTTTATTTAAGAGCTAAATGTTTTGGAAAACGTATCAAATATTTTTTTTCTGGAAGGCAATCTAATTCTAAAACAACAAACTTACATTATGCGTGTATGACAAAGTAAGCCCCATACAAAAAAAAGATGAGATGAGTTTAGTTGAATCGTACCTAAATAAAATGAAAACCTGAAAATGACAGGATAGAACATCCTTTAAAAAATAAAACAAACAGATATGCGTAACGGATATGCAACTAAATTCCGTGTTCAGAAAAATTAACATTTTTAAATAATGGAATTAATCTAAACTTTCGACAGCAATTTAAATTGTTCAGGTTCAAGTATAAAATAATTGCCTTCCATATTCTCAACACATTTGCTAATGCGGCATGAGATTATATGTTTATTTGTATATTATATGATGGGGGAGGTGTGTTGTAAATGTAAATTGTACTCTTTTGAGATTTTATAAATATGTTTATATTATTTTATTTGTGAAATTAACAAAACACAACTAACATTTAATCACAATCACTAATCAGCGAAATTGGTAAATTTTACTATTTTCTATTTGACGGAACTATCTTTAAATTATAAATATTGTTTACTAGGACTTAAAGGAACTAATTCTTTACATGTAAACAATTATCTACATTACTTTTTATCAATACAAAACAAACATTTTTCTTATGGTAATTTATTATATAATAAACGCTAAATTATCATCATCAATGTTATAATGGCAATAGAAATATTGATAAGAAATCTTAAATATTTTAATTAAATTAGCATAACAAATTATCTAGCTCGTGCAGATAATTTTTAATAATTTATTACCAATTGATTAAAATCAAATTGATTTTCGATTTTGTAATTCTTACAGCAATAAATAAATCAAGCTTTAACATTGAAATAAAATTTTTGGCGTTGTAATTTTTAGCAAAACTATTTTTCTTTCAAACTGTAAGCACCATAAACAACCTTATTCATAACCTACAAAACTATGACATATCACTACATTCTACTTTTCGAATCTATAAAAGCACTATCCTTCATTTCAGCAATGTTTTATAATATAATGATAAATTAAAAGGGAACAAAAGGACATCGAAACATAATGTTCACATTTCTTTACATTATTTATCTTAAAAAACATCTTAAACTAAAGACAAAAATTTATGTGAATCTTCTTTTTATTATTAATTTAAATATTTTTATAAGAAAAAACAATTTTTTTTTCAAAGACGATTGGTGATAGTTTGTATATTATTTAATTGAGTTGATGATCTTGACAAGGAAAATAAGTTTAATAAAAATAATTACGAAAACTGTCTTATTATTTGTTTGCTTTCTAGACAACTTTAGAAGCTGGATTGACATTTATAGGGGTAACAATTTTCCACTGCAACGAGTTTTGAATTACATATTTTACTTGTTGTAACACACCTTCCATACTTCACTTTGATACGATCTCTGAATTATGAGTTGAAGCACTAGGTTCAATTAATTTAAAACCAAGAATATATCTCCCGTGAAACCCGTTACAAAAATTAGTAAAAATAATTTGGCTGTTATGCTTTTCGGGCAATGAGCTTAAGTTGTTCAAATACTATTATGGAATTAATCAAATATTATTATATGTTGTATTAACCAAAAATACTTGGAATGGATGCGAATACGTCCGCATGACAAACTATTTTTAAGCGAAACCTTAGTTACAATAGTTAGCCAATATGGTTGATAATTTTTAATTTGTAATATTTGTATAGTATAAACTCCAAATGAGGCATGAAATCACACAACTCTATTCGATGGCCGCGATATAATCGAATTCAATCGATTTAACGCAAGCAGGCTTACTCATGTAGAAATATCATCATTAGATGGAATGATAAAGAAGTGCCAAACGAAAAATCAACAGGCGTTCGTCGGAACGGTAGACTCAGAAAACGCAAACAGTTGGTTAGTAAGCCTTAGACCTTCGTAATATAAAAGGTCTAAAATTGAGTAAGCTATAGAGATGAATCTAGATCAATGTAAGCTGATTATTCAGTTGGTAAAATCTTTTATTAGGATGTAAACACTAGAAAGAGAGAGAAAGGGAGAGAGAGTGATATTTCAGTTTCTTTTCCACAACAGTAAATCATAAGTGATGGATTCAAGATGGACTCAATTACACCCAAACATCTCACAGAATAACGGAAATCGAATTTTATTAGATATTTTTCTATTTCTACACCAAACTTCATAAGGAAACGGGAGGTAAAAAGTTATATTTACAATGCTTTCAAGTTTGATTTTTACTTTTACGATCAAACACAAAATGATCTAATCAAATAATTTACATAACTAAAACATCCGCATTTTTCACAGACAACTAACTCTCATTCCAATAATTCAATTATTTTTCCAATAAAATTACTTGAAAAACCAAAAAAAAGACACAATAATCTCCAATCTATTGATTACAATCACACTTTAAATCAACGAAAATCATCGTCCTCTGTATTTTTTATCTTGTTTTTGCAGTGGTATGGAGATGGAGACAAGAATAACCACAAACTGAAATTAATTTGAATAATTTGTGAAAAAAAAACGATTAACCAAACAATATCATCATTATAATCGGTAATCAGAAGAAAATATTTTTTAACAAGACGAAGACATAATAATATATCTCCAAAAAATTTTTTTTCAAAACTATTTTGAAAAGTGGAGGTGGTTTTTCTCATCAAGATAATTAAAAAAAAAAAAGAGTTATCTTGAATTCTTCAAGCAAAACAAAAAAAGCGTTATAATCAGTAAATTCAGGTATCGCTTTTTAGATATTAGCCAAGCTTTCAGTATTTAAGGAAATACTGAGTTACTTTTCTGTTTAGTTGTGACAGATTCATTTAACGTTATCTAAGTATTAAGCAAGCATCCCTGTGTATTTTTTGTTTTATTTTTTAATTTAATCAGTTTATCAATTTTGTTAATTAAAAAAAATTGTTAACAAATTCAAAAAATTTTTGGTAATAATTTAAATTTTTCTACTGTATACTTATTTTTATAATAATTAAAAATTTCATAATTATTTTATTGTTGGATACACAAAAAAAATTTAAGTGTTAATTTTATGTGAAAATCATTGAAAATAATTTTTGGGAAATAAAAACGAAAAAAAAAATTTATAAAAAAAATTAGAAAAATTTTTCGCAAGTGAAAGTGAATTACAATAGTTGTTTGAAAGAAAATTCAAAAGATTTAAGTGATACAATTTTTTTTTCCAAATTAAAACAATTCATTGAAAATAATTTAAAGGACTGTTGCAAAAAATTTTTAAAGTAAACATGATGTGCTAACTTTTAAAATTGGATGGAATAATTTTTTTTTTTGGGAAATTTTAGTTAATGATTGCAAAAAATCATTTAAATATACAAAATTTATCATATGTACTTTTGAAAACAATGTTTTGAGATTTCAAATTAAAATGTTTTAAACTAATTTAAACATTTATTACATCACCTTTAATTGTGCTAAATTTAAAAATCACGCATCTTAAAATTAAATGCAGAACTTCAAGGTTTCTTAAATATGCAATCTACAATATTAATTCTTTATTAATAAATTAAAATAAAAATAATCGAAAAACCAATACATCATTTATATCCTGGTTCAAAAATTTGGATAATAAAAATTCTTACTATTTGCGTAAACCAAACAAAAAAAAATAAAAAACAAACCAGCTATTAAGAAATTCATTCATATTCTTTATATTATGCAAGACGAATATTAAAAGCTCATAATAATAACAACAACAAACTTTTAAAAAAAACAAACGAAACTGAAAGTGTTTTTCTCTTCATTCAACTTAATTTTATTCGTTTACAAACAATTCGATGGAATAATAATGATACTTAATTCTTTAGAAGTTAAATAAACAAGTGTTAATTAATAGTCGACAGATGTAAATTAATTAGGAAGTTGAGACTCAAACCGTTTGAAGCTTATTTTCTATTTAAGTAAAATAATTGGAATTATATTTTTGTATTAATATTTAATACGATATCTTAAGGGCAACATGTTTAAGGAAATTCCTTAAAGATTTTGATTCATAGCTATTCATTCATATACAAAGAAATGTGTCATTTTGATAGATTTATCAATTGGATCAATTTATCTATAAAGTAATCCTCCGTTTAGCCTTTTTGATGTTTAGTAGAACATGTTGTGTTCGAGCTGTAGGAAAAGGATTTTGTAATAAAATGTATGTACATGTTACGCAATTTTAGCCCTCCAGACAGAATAGCTCTCCTAAAATTGCTTGTTAGTTTTGACAAATTCTGTTCAATACGTAAATAAAAAAAGCAGACCAGCAATTATTTTGCTAGAATTGCTCAGATAGTGAAAAAAAATATCTATGCCACGAATTGAACTGATAATATCCCATTTTAAAAAATTTAAATTAAACCTTATTTGTGAAAGGCTCCTTTTTTAATGCATAAAGTTTTTTGATTTTAATTTTAATAATTTTTTTTTAATTTTGAGTAGATTTTATAAAAAGTAGATTTTTAAACCCATTTTACGCAAACCGATTTTGCTTATATTTGACATAAAACTTTAATCGAGGACATAATATACGTTTTTATTATTTATATACCGACAATTTAATTAGATTACTAATAATTGGTATTAAATATAAATATTATAGTTAAGTATTCCATTAGTCGATATAAACGCGTTGCTAAAAATAGTCTAAAGAACGACATGAAAGAATTGGACTGGTTTAGTGAAAAATAACAAAATAAAATTTTTAATTAAGATCGAATAATAAATTGATGCTAAAATATGCAACGATTCAAACGAATTAAAAAACTACACATTTTCATACAAATAAAACTAAAAAAAAATTGTTTAGTACAAAAATTATTTCTTAATTAAATTAGCAAATCAGATTACCATTTTTTTGTTTGTTATTAAAAATGGCCTAGGAAAATTTGCTAAAGAAAACTATTAATAAAATAATATTCTTGAGTGAATTTAATTTAAAAAAAACTTTTGGCCGCACATAAATAAATTAATTTTTTAGCTTTTCCTTCGTTTCCGAAGAAAACATACTGAATAAATTTTTTAATTTTCTTTTAAAGTTAACTTCAAAATTCATAAATCATAAAATGCATCCAAAATTTACTAACTCAAATTTTTTTTGCATTGTGTAATATTATCTATCTTTTTAAATATTTTTTTTCGGGTAAACAATTTTTTTAAGGGTTGCTTAAATTCAGTGAATCATTTAAAACACTATTTCTTTCTTTTATTTTTATATTTGTCATCTTAGCTTGAACCTGGAGTATCTTTAACTTAAAATCTTGTTTTTTGTAAAATTAATTTTAGCTTTCAATTCAACACAGTTGTGTTCCGAATTGGAAGTAATAAAACAAACCAAAGATCTATGTATAGCTACGATTGCGGAAACAAAAACAACTCATATCGTTCACAACTGCCTCCAGAATTACACCATACAAAATTTTAATTCTTTAAGGGTGATTCAGTGGTCGAAAACACGCGGCACGCGTGCTAAACTTGGGTTTTCCTAGCACGAATAACGAAAAATAACTTTTTAAGCTTTTAAATAATTTAAGGCCCTTGAAGATGATCAGCAAGGTCGAAATAAACAAGATTGCAATTGATATGGTCTTTAAACAAGACTGTTGTCGAAATCTAAAACTAATTTTTAAATATGAGCAATTATCACTTTTTCAAATTATTATTTTATTAGCATTTATTACTTGGCCTTTTGATATCGAAAGATATCGAATGTTTTACTAAACATTTGATGATCAACTTAAAAAATTGGAAGTAGCTGTTTAAATAGTTTAACTATTAGGGCAAACACCGACGGCAAACAGAAGTACCCTATTATTTTATTTAAAATAATATTGAACCGAATCTTTTTTTTATTAATTAGTTAGACATGTTTAGCACACTAAATATGAAATATTCATTATTCAGACTCTTTGAATATCTGAAGATACCAAGTCAACTAGAAAGGAAGGAGATAGGGAAAATGAAAGGAATACGTGAATATAGGAATAACTATACTAATTTTTTTTCTACCGACCAATCTCAAAATTTATTTAACTAAAACAATATTTTCCATTCTCTCGCACTTTTTCAGAAAATGACTGAAAAAGAGCCAGAAAAGGAAAACATGGTTTTAAACATTACTAATTGTTTTAAATGGAGATTGACATTTTCTTTAAATGTCTGAGGGGCGAATTCATCGGGAAATACGGAGGCACAAAAATATAAAATAATTCTTCAATTCAATTCTTTTTTACAAAAGATGACACTAAACATAGCTTGACAAATTTTTCAACTACCTAACAATTATTCAACAAGCTAACCAGAAGCAGATAACTAAATAGACAGAAAGAAAAATACGAAAAATAACGTAAACCTTAATACGTAAAAACCAGCTGGCATCTTTATAAAATATTGTTAACATTTAGGTTCAGATGTTTCTTAATATTAATTTACTGCTATATAATGAAGATAAACAATTCCAAGAACGTAAGTTAAGCACAAAGTGTAAAGAAAAGAAAAACATGGAGAAGGGTACACCAGAATCAGTTAAAATAAAATGTGAAAGAACTAATAAGAACTGAGTTGAATATATAAGTAGCAAGTGCTTTAAATAATTTTTGTTTATAGAGCTAAAATTGTTAGTTATTTGAGTGAGATGATAACGGCCTCTTCCTATACCAAAATAAATGAGTATTTTGAAATCAACTTTTGGTTGTTTAAGCAGAAAGTTCATTACTCAAAACACGGTTGTTATTATTGGATACTGTTTGAAAATTGATTGGATTCAGTTCTTTTACTTGCACTTTAGAGCCCGTACGGACGCTGTAATGAGGCGCATACCGAATTGCAAGGCCAACAAGTTCCAAAACCTATTCCCTACAAGTTCCAAAACCTTTTCGTTTGGTTCGCTGTACGAGATATTGTTACAAAAATATGGTTTTTGGCACGCTAAGCAAGATCTACTTGAGACAAATGGGTTATACGCAGTTGCAAGGCCAACAAAAGTTGTTTATTTACGAATTTTTTTTCTGGCTAGGGATTTTATTTGACAAATACAAGAAGTAGAATTTACTTGTAGTTTCATTTTTAAAACACATTTCATTTTTAAAAATATTAAGTTACAATGCTCCTGTAGACGATCTCTTGGAGGTCCTCCAGCGGACTGCACGATATCTAAAATTAAAAAAACTAATAAATTCTATTAGTGGATAGATAACTCAACATTTAAATCGAAGAAATAGTTGAAATTTCGATTTTTAACAAAATGACAACTCCAATAAGAAAAAATGCCGATTTTCGACCAAAATTGTTTCGATAAATGCATTGTCTAATGTAATTTTATTTAAACATTATTGTTAATTTAGCTTTCGTTTGATGAAGATGTATTGTTTATTTATTTAAGTGTATTTGCGTATTATAAAAATGAATGATTCAACGATTGATAATGGCTTATTCAACTCCATAGTATATATTTTATGCATTACTCTTTAGTTGTCCTTAAACAAAAAAAAACCATAGATCGTATTTTTAGTTTTATTGATGTAGGTCGGACTTGGTTTTCCTTGCTGTTTTAATTACCTGGACAAAAGGTTTTGGTGAAATGTTATGCCGTTCTGAAAGTTGATTATTGGAATGAATTACTAGTTAGAAAAATAAGGGTAGGTTGCGAACAAGGTTTGCATTTTAAGAACGTTCGACACGTTACCATCGCACACCAGATTTACTTGCTAGATTTACCTGCCAGTGAATCCTTGTCGGTTTTTTATTTCATCATTTTTCTTTTACTTTCTACTCACAGAAAATTTTCAAATTAACCTAACCTGGTGAAACGAATGAGATAATACGTAAATTTTGATGGTGTATGTTTAACTTGAATATTTTAAATTTTCCTAAAACTGAAATACAATAACGCAAATGATATGAAAAAATGATAATATTAAAACAAAAAGCTAGAAATTGTTATGTTCAAAATAATAAAATGATTTCAAGTCTACTTAATGTATAAATTTTGTTTCCCAGAACAATTCGGAACTTTATTTTTTCCAAAATTTCCTCTAAATTTTAACACATCTCGTTACCAATACCACAGCAAGTAGTTTTTGGAAAAATTAATTGGAAAATGTGATTTATTCACACATTTAGCACATTTCTTGCTTTTCTTTAGGCACTACACTACGCCACCCACTTTTTTTATTGTACAGATAATGCGAAGAAATTTTTTTACCAAAACAAAGTTTTAGCTAAATACTAAATTTGTATTTATGTACATATATAATAAATTAATATCATGTTTTGCTATTTAACTAAATTTTACGATAAACAAATAACAAAAACGTAAGTAACAACACGAATTGTATATGCTTTTGTCTTTGAATATTTTAGCATCAACGTATTATTCGATTTTGTTCACTTATCAGTAATTATACAAATAATTAAAATATTGTTTCAATACGATTTCAGTTCTTCAAACTGGTTATAGCCTGCCTATCTAGTAACAGAATAACTTAAATGGCTTGTAAAAATTGCATTTTATATTTTCACGTTTTTCTGCCTTACTCTGCATAGGCCTTACTCTCAATTCGATAAACGTAATTCCCAAATCATTTTCTGGATTCGATCACTGATAAGTAAGCTAAAACACCAGGTTTTATTAAGTATTCAACACACTTACTGTTTCACAACAACAGAAAAACAGTTTTACCAACAATATTCCTATCTATAATATTCAACAGCTTCAATAACTCCAACAATTGCCAGTAGACACTTTCAGTATAAACACAGCGTACAATATAGTAGACAAAACTTCTCTTACATAACACTAAAAACATTACTCACAGTTAAATTAATTTTAATAAAATCACATTCCACTTAAACTATTAACACTATCGCACTCTAATTTAAATTATGACTTTACAATATCGCAGTCTAATTTAAAACTGATACCACGGTTACAGCGACATAACAGATTACTAGATGTAATTTAAATCTGTGCTATGAACAGTTTTTATTTTAAGAATTTGCAACTAATTCGACATCTACGTTTATTACCAATCAAATTATTTTTAATTTAATATTTGACTTTGTAAAGACCATTGAAAATAATAATTGTTGATTTCGACGCCACCTCCTGTTCTTTTAAAATTTAAATGAACAAAATATGGAGGGGCTGAAAAATATGGTAAAAATTAAATAAAATCAAACTTTTCTCAAAATTCTAAAAATATTCCAAAAACTATTACAAAATCAAAGATTAAACTTTTTCAAAAAGTCAGAAAATATTGCAAAAATTATAACAAAATCAAAAATTGAAATTATTTTCAAAATTCCAAAAATATTCCAAAAGTTAGAATGAAACCAAATATTTAAACTTTTTCTAGATTCTAATAATATTCCAAAAGTTCTTAGAAATTCATATATTAAAATTTTTTCCAAAATTCTAAAAATAATACTATATAACAATATCAAAAATCGAAACTTTTTTCAAAATTCCAAAAAGTTATAATAAAATCAAAAGTTTTAAATTTTTCAAAATTCTAAAAATATTCCAAAAATTCTTAGAAAATCAATAATTGAAACTTTGTTCAAAATTCTAAAAATATATATAAAATTCAAAAGTTCTATTGTTTTTTCAAAATTCTAAAAATGTTGCAAAAATTATAACAAAATCAAAATTCAAAACTCTTTCCAAAATTCTAAAAATATTGCAAAAATTATTACAAAATCAAAAATACAAACTTTTTTCAAAATTCCAAAAATATTTCAAAAACTATAACAAATTCAAAAATTTCCATGTCACATTTGTGTGAATTGCTTGCTTATTTAGCAATAATTTTATAAACCGAACAGATTTGGACAAAATCTGCCAAACCCATTTTTGATTTGGCTGAAATTTTTTTTAGGGGTTTTTTATCGAATAAAAAGATATATGTGTTCGAGGATTTTTTTTTTTTTTGGAAAATAGAGTTGTTCTAAATTTCGAGAATTTCGTGATTTTTAGCTTGAAGACGTATTTTTAAAAATTCATAACTTCGGTTTAATAAAAGATAGAAACCTTTTCTTTTTTTATTTGATAGTTTAAAGATGGAATTTTTTAAAAATAAATATTTTTAACTAAAGTTATTAGCAAATTCCTATTGT
The DNA here is from genome assembly GCA_963693315.1 of Diogma glabrata. Taxonomy (NCBI): domain Eukaryota; kingdom Metazoa; phylum Arthropoda; class Insecta; order Diptera; family Cylindrotomidae; genus Diogma; species Diogma glabrata. The sequence goes on along the minus strand of OY856187.1, from coordinate 45,007,291 downwards.
TATAAACAAATAAAATGTTAAAATTAAATTTTAACCATTTCCCCACCCACGAAATTAGTTTTTAATATAATCATCGTATTCAACGTTCAATTTCCTATAAAAAATAGTACATTTTGATGCTAGGACGTAAAGCTAAAGATTTTGGCCGTATGTGGAGTTCGGCTAGCGCCTCGATTTGCACCCACATTAAGTCCAAAATAGCTTACGCCCGTGCATCATATACTATTTTTAATTCGCCGCAAGCAAAACATTTTTAAAACAATTGTTTATTCTAAATTAAAATTATTATTTTGCATAAATTTTGAAATAAAAATATGTGGAACAAGTAACTTTTGACAAAATATTTATTATTTTTTCCAAATTATTGTATAACCATGACAACAAATGATAACAACTATTTTAATTGGATTATGAAATTTTGAATTTAAGGGTTGCTTTGATAAAAATTTCTATTTTTTATAGAATTTAAACAAACACAAATGTTTTTCCTTTTTTGGACGTAGCTATGACAACAAAATATATGGTTAAAAAGTGACACTTTAAGGCGGCAAATCACAGTAATAAAGTAACACTTTAATATGTAGGCGAATGAAAAAGTATTTTTTTTAATGTAGACATGATATTTACTGTTAGAAATAAATTCATTTATCGAGCGCGGGACGACATAAAATATATGGCATTTGGGTCATTCTTTTACATACCGAACAGATTAGGACAAAATGTGACTAGGACATTTTTGATTCAGTTGAAAATTTTTTTACTGGTTCTATATAAACATAACGATATACTTGTTTGAGGATTTTTTCTTTTTTTTTTTAGGGAAAATAGAGCGGTTCTAAATTCCGAAAATTTTGTGATTTTTGGCTTGAAGACTTGTTTTTAAAGATTCATAAATTTGGTTCTGGTAGAGATAGACACTTTTTGTCTATTTTGTTTTAAAGAATAGAGATGCAATTTAAAAAAAACTGTTATTTATAAAAATTATTAACAAATTCCTATTGTTATAAACAAATAAAATGTTAAAATCAATTTTTAGTCATTATCTAACAAAAATAAAGAGATGTCATATCATCGTATTCTGCGTTCAATTTTCAATAAGAGACGTATATTTAATTAATGGAGAAATGAGTTTTACTATTAGAAATAAACTAATTTATCGAGCGCGAGACGAGAAAAAATTTTATAAATTTTTGTGGTCCGGCGCTCGAAAAATTAACTTATTTGTAACAGTAAAACTCATTTCTTTATTAATTAATATACGTTTCTTATTGAAAATTAAACGTAGAATACGATGATTACACTAAACACACTTTATTTATTTTAGATAATGGCTAAAAATTGATTTTAAAATTTTATTTGTTTATAACAATAGGAATTTGTTAATAATTTTTATAAATAACAGTTTTTTTAATTGCATCTCTATTCTTTAAAATAAATCAAACAAAAAGTGTCTATCTCTACCAGAACCAAAGTTATGAGTCTTTGAAAACAAGTCTTCAAGCCAAAAATCACAAAATTCTCGAAATTTAGAACCGCTCTATTTTACCTAAAAAAAAAAAGAAAAAATCCTCAAACAAGTATATCGTTATGTTTAAATAGAACCAGCAAAAAAATTTCAGCTGAATCAAAAATGTCTTCATTTCACAGTCACATTTTGTCCTAATCTGTTCGGTATGTAAAAGAATGACCCATATATGGCATTTTTTGACGTCCCGCGCTCAATAAATTAATTTATTTCTAACAGTAAATATCATTTCTCCATTAAAAAAAAATATTTTTTTATAGGAAATTGAACGTTGAATACGATGATTATATTAAAAATTAATTTCATGGGTGGGCGGGGCGCAATGGTTGAAATTTAATTTTAACATTTTATTTGTTTATAGCAATAGGTTAATAACTTTTTTTTTTTTTTTTTTTTTTTTTTTTTCCTTTATCTCCATTTAGGAGCATAGGGCGTCTACTAGACTGGACCATCTAGCTCTGTTGGGGGCAATCGCTTTCAGTTCACCCCATGTCTTGCCAATTTGTTTTGCTTCAGCTAGCACCGTTTTCTTCCATGTCATGGGTGGTCTTCCAACTCTCCTTTTACCTTGTGGATTCCACTCTAGGGACATCCTTGTTATATCTTCGACTGATTTTCTCAATGTATGTCCTATCCATCTCCATTTTCTTTGTTTTATCTCGGTCTCAATGTCTAGCTGCTCTGTCTGCCGTAGAAGTTCCTGGTTACTGATGGTGTTTGGCCAGAAGCATTTGATCAGTCTTCTCAGGCATTTGTTCACAAACACCTGTAGTTTATTTGTGATCTTTCTTGTTTGTTTCCACGTTTCACACCCATACAGCAGCACTGACTTGACACATGCATTGAACATTCGTAGCTTTGTCTTTCTTGACAGGACGGATGCATTCCAGATCTTGTGAAGCATATTGAACGTATTTCTGGCTTTGTTAATACGCTGACTGATATCTTCTTCAGTCCCGCCTGTTTTTGCTACAGTACAACCAAGGTACACAAATTTGTCAACTTCGTCCACTTGTGTATTATTGATGGTAATTGGTGTTATCGTTTTGGTGTTCAATCTCATAGCCTTTGTTTTTCTGATATTAATGTTGAGACCGACTTCATGTGCAAGGGTTGATAGCTTCTGTATTTTCTGCTGCATGTCCGTATGTGTGTGTGTAAGTAGACAGATGTCATCTGCGTAGTCTAGATCATTGAGCCGTCTTGTTGTATTCCATTGGATTCCATTTGGACTTGCATCATCGAGCTTTCTCATGATACTATCTAGTACTATTAGGAATAGTAGCGGGGATAGTACACAGCCTTGTCTCACTCCTCGGTGGTTGTAGTATTCATCACTTTGCTGTCCTTTGTATTGTATTCTGTTTGCAGCATCCCGGTACATTTCTTTGATTAGATCAACTATTTTCTTCGGGATGCCCATTTCACAAAGTGTCTTCCATATCGCGCTCCTGTTGATTGAGTCGAAGGCGCGTTCGAAGTCCACGAAGAGGAGATACAATGGTGAATTCCATTCATTTGATTGCTCAATGATGATACGGATTGTGTTGATATGATCGGTACAGCTTCTTCCTGGTCTAAAGCCGGCTTGTTCATTTCTTAGTTTCATGTTAATTGATGGAGATATTCTTTCGAGAATGATCATTGCTAATATTTTCATTATTGTGTTGAGCAGAGATATACCTCTCCAATTTTTGCATTCTCTTAGATCACCTTTCTTTGGGATATTTATGGTTAAACCTTCTTTCCATTTGGTTGGTATTTTACCTTCGTTCCATACATCAGCTAATAGTGGTGTTAGAGCTTCTGCTGTTGTGTTTACATCTGCTTTGAGTAATTCTGCTGATATATTATCTGTACCAGCAGATTTGTTGTTCTTGAGTTTCTGTATGGCATCTCTAACTTCCCGTTCCGTTGGTGGATGGGTGCTGATAGTTTCGTTATAGTTGTCATCCGGAGACTGCAAGTTATTTTCTTGTTGGTGGCAGTTGTCTTCGAAGTATTCTTTCCATCTATTTAGCTGTTGTTCATGTGTTGTGAGGGTTTGACCAGATTCATCTTTTATTGGTGGAGTGTTTGTATATTTGTTGGTGACCTTTCTCACGCATTTGTGTAGTGTGCGCATATTTCTATTAGCTGCTGCTGTTTCCGCAGTCTTGAGAATGCTTTCTGTATATCTTCTGCGATCATTCCTTGCCATCTTTTTAACTTGTTTTGCTGTACTTTCATATTTGTTGCGGATCTCGGTTGTGTTCTGGTGACACAACTGCAACTTGAGCTGTCGACGCTCTTCAATTTTCTTCCATGTATCATCGCTAATCCATGGTTTCCGTGATTTGTCTTGGTATCCTAGCACATCTGTAGCAGTTTTGACGTAAGCTTCTTTAACTTGTTCCCATTTTTCATCAATGCTGGTGGTTTCGTTGTTTGGTAGATTGAGCTGGAGCGACTCTTTGAAGATGTTATTTGTATTTTTGTCGCTCAATCTATTGATATTAAATTTCCTCTGACATGACTTGTTGTTTTGTTTTACAGCGGCTGGTTTAATTTTGAATGTTGCAATTACCAGTTGATGGTCGCTGTGTATGTCTGCTCCTCGCTTTGCTCTGACGTCTTGTAGTGAGGATAGAAACTTCTTATTCACCAGTACGTGATCAATTTGATTCTTGGTTCTTCCATTTGGTGATGTCCAAGTGTATTTGTGTATGTTCTTGTGTGGGAACTTGCTGTCTCCTATGAATAGTTGATTTGTGACACAACAATCGATGAGCCTTTCTCCATTATTGTTACGTGTTGATTCTAGTGCATGTTTGCCCATGACTGATTCCATTCCGGTGTTGTCGGTTCCAATTTTGGCATTGAAATCCCCTTGTATTATTTTGATGTCATTTCGGTGTGCACTAGCCAGCGTTGCTTGGAGCTGTTCGTAGAATTCATCTTTTGTTGCATCATCAGCTTCTTCGGTAGGTGCATAGCACTGTATGATCGTTGTGTTTCTAATTTTCGATTGGAATCTTGCTGTTATTATTCTGCTAGTGATTGGTTTCCATTCGAGAAGTGCTTTCTTTGCGTTAGGTGTTATTAATATGGCTACGCCTTGTTCATGTGTGTTGGATTTACCAGAGAACATCATGTAATTTCCTTCGCTTGTTGTTAGCTCTCCACTGTTTTTCCATCTTACTTCACTGAGTCCTAGTATCTCGATGTTATATTCTTTCATTACTTTCTCAACTTGTGCTAACCGCGATGTTTCTATCAGAGTTCTGACGTTCCAGTTTCCTACTCGTGTCCGGGTACGATAGCTAAGGGTCGATATTTTATTATTCCGGTTTGATTTGGTTTGTTTCTTTCTAGTATGCGTTTCTTTAATCGTTTGAATTTCGGATTCACCTTTCGGATTAACGGGTGATTGGGCCATCGAATCCTAGCCAGTTTCCAGGGCTGCTGGATAAGGTATACTGGCAAACCGTGGGCGAGATATTCCTGCTTCAATGTGATTCAATCATATTTCCATATTTTTTCTGGTGAAGTTCCCAAGCGGTCACCTGTTTAAGTTCGCACCCTTCCCAGTGTTGCTTAACTTCCTTGTAAGTGATGTTGTTGACTTATCCACTTCTCCATCTCGCCCACAGGTTAATAACTTTAGTTGAAAATATTTATTTTTAAAAAATTCCGTCTTTTAACTTTCAAATAAAAAAAAGAAAAAGCTTCTATCTTCTATAAAACCGAAGTTATGAATTTTTGAAAACAAATCTTAAAGTCAAAAATCACGAAATCCTCGAAATTTAGAACAGCTTTTTTTTTTCCAAAAAAAAAACCCTCGAACACATATATCTTTTTTTTCGATAAAAAAATTTTCCCTTAAAAAAATTCAGCCAAATCAAAAATGGGTCGGTCAGAAAGGTGTTCGGTTAATAAAAGAATTATCCATTTTCGTCATACATACAGCTAAATTTTGTTTTCAAAAAAATTGGCTAAAAAATAAATGAAATCATTTTTTTGACATACTTGACAATATTTTTTTGACAAACTTTTAATGCAATAAAATTGTCAATAATAATAATATCATGTTCATTACATTTCATTTCATACAAATAACTAATTTTATTTTTTTCTAAAAAAAGAAATAAAAATCATTCTATGACACACTTGACATTATTTTTTTAACAAACTTATAATGCCATAATTCTCTATAATAATAAAAAAAATTTATGTCATACAAATAATTAATTTTATTTTTTTTTTCCAAAAAATTGGGTAAAATAATAAATAAAAATTTTTCTTTTGACACACTTGACAAGATTTTTTTAAAACTTCTAATGCAATAATCCACGGGTGTGACAACCCCGCGTACTCCAGTCCCTGCTATTGGCATATGAGTTAACGTGAGATATCACATACCACTGGCAATAGCAGTGAGATATCACTAGCCAAGGTGATATCTTAGGGGTGCTGGCGGATGAACTGTATTCAGTCAACGGTAGCACTCTCAATCTTAGCTCATGAATATTCCTTGATGCTGGAACGCTGTAGCTTGCTCGAAGAAACGAGCCTTCATATAACTATATATATGAGCTTTAATCATTGAAAAATATACTGCCTCCCATAATCAAGGATTATGCCATTAGCTGGACTGTTGGCAAACCAATTTTAGTTTTGTTCCTGCAAATTTTTAAAACAAATTTGCTTTTTATCTCTTATTTTATTTTTATTTTCCCTATCCTATCACAAAATATTGGCCTATTTCATATTTTATATGTGATAGGATTTATAGTTTAGTTATCCATTATTTAACAAAAAAATATTAAAAAAAAACAAAAAAAAACAGATTTGCGTCCATTAACATCCTTAGAACGCATGTTGTTGTGGGACCTTGGTCTTAAAAGGTTTTTGTGTTGTTGTGACACATATTGTAATGCCTACTACACATCACATTTTATTAAAAAAAAAAAAAAAATAATCAGTTTTTGATCTCACATACAAATCCCAACCAGCAAGATTTCTCCACATTCTTTGTTCCCACTCATTATCACTTAAAATGAAGGTTTTGTTATTTTTGACACACTTAACGATTTTTCAGACACATTTCCGGGACAACTATCAAACATATCGTCCTTTCGGACCTGCCTATTGACTAAACCTATTTTTAGAAAAAAAAAGTTTGAAATCCCTCCAGCGGTTTTCTAGATTTCGTCGCCTCGCCTACGGCTCGTTTCGTATCCCGGTTAATGCTCGTGTATTAATAATCGGCATTACATGATCGGGGCATAATATACTATTATAGTAACTGTTATTTTATAAAAATAACAATTGCCTTTTAGTCCTTAGCTTTTTCTTACCCGGGATGCTATGTCGCTAAATGTGGTACAATTTTCACTGGGTTCTTAAACTGGGTAAAACTTCAGGACTGATCCTTTCATCTGTTATCTGCGGATGTTCGGGATGAGATTGTAAGCAATAATCAACTCTAAAGCAACTGCGTGTATATCCCATTGAACTTTGTTTTCTGAATATCCTTTGGTACCATTATCTTGGTACATTAGAACGTTCGTTTAGTAAAATTTCTTTCTATATTTTAATAGGCTAGTTAATAACACCAAATTACTATGCCTATGAAAGATTATGGTTTCGCAAATCCTAGTGTACCAGTTTCCCTTATCTTTGTCGCAGCAAGCATAGAACACGTTTGTTTTTAACTACCTAGTATTGTTTTAGATTTAATCGAAATTTTGACGATTAACCTTTGTATCAATTTTAAACTCAAAGGCAATGATTTGATTGTTTTATTAAATCTTTTTGGTCATTAACATTAATGACTTGTCTATTTACATATCAAAAACATCTAAATCATGACCACCACAACACAAGCAACCTAAAGCTAAAACTCATCAGTAAAATCGTATACAAATTTTGTTACAATTTTTGAATGAGTTTGAAAAAATGTACAACTATGAACGCTTATCAATTTAAATTTACAAATTTTAATGAATATATTGACATAGTTATTGAAAACTAATGTTCAAGGTAAATAATCAAAGTGGGTTTTCCAGTTTTGATGAATTTTAGAAGAGTTTTAAAATAATATTGGCTTCAAAGAATTTCTTTGTTATGTTTGAATACTTCAAACTTGTAAACAAAGTCGACTCAAAAACTTCCTACATTATAGTAAGGGTTGTTCAATTTAACCAGTTCAAAATCGTTCAAAAATATTAAAAATGGAATAAACACCAAACTCTTATAACATTTTTGTTTCACTATATCTGTAAATCATTTTTTGATTATATTTGGAAATTATAAATCTCCATAAATTTATTCTTAATTAAAATTGATAGTTAAATCTTCGAATAAGTTGTAAAACAAAATTACGCGGGAAGCACTAAATAATCCAATTAACAAATCACACCAACATTTTCTCTAATTTGAATACATCTGACATTAAAATCAATCGACATAATTATTTCCTTTTTAATATCAAAAAGAAAAACTATTCATTCTTACGTTATGATTATTCCTTATATGTTCAATATGTTCATATATAAGAAATCTTGATGAAGGTCTCATCTCAATTTGATCTTCAAAATTAAATTGTTGGTCAATATTGTTTTTTATATATAAAAATCTATGATCAAATGTAAATATTTAATTATATTTCAATAAAATAATGTAATGGTTATTTTAACAAATTATTTTTAATTAAAAGAATTTTCTTTAGTTACACAGTGGGACGTAAATAACTCTGTGGTAAGAAAGAGCAATAACTGAATTTATTTGTTTATTTTTTTTCCTTTTCTGTTTTATAATCATAAATTAAAATTAGTAGGTTTGGTTTCATCTAATCAAAATGGAAATGAGGGTATATAATAGTATCATCTGTTTCAATTATTTTTTATAGTCATCGATTTATCGACATTCGACTTAAACAAAAATAAATAACCAGAATGCAAATCCTGGTTGATAATAATATTATATAATTTTATTTAGAGGTTAAACTTGCAGTTATTTTTTGTATATTTGTCAACGAATAAATTAATTAAGTTTAAATTAACATACAATACCGAACCTCTACGTAGTATTTTTCAAGTACCCGTAGGTGGAATATTTCTTAAGTGACCGGAATGATTTTCATCACAGTTTTTTAAATGAATATACTTGCCATTTCTATTTCTTGACTATCGATATTATCAGAGAGAGAGCGATTGAAATTTTAACGGTTCGTCAAATATATTAAATTACAAAATCTTAAAACTATTTTCGTTTAAGGTTAAACATAAAAGAAATATCTGGACAAATTTATTTCAATCTTGGATGTGGGCGATAAATTGATAGTGAATCTTATAAAAGAAAAATTATTAACATTTTTATTAACATTTAGATTAAATGCTAATAAATAATTAAGAAGCCAATGTCAACTATGAGAATTATATTTGGTATATTTTCATAATTTTTTTCGAAGAATTTTAGATAATAAAACAAATAATATGCAAATGAGGCGGTTAATAAAGTTACAATGTTTGCGAACTTACACAAAAATAGTACATTATGATGCTAGGACGTAAAGCTAAAGATTTTGGACGGATGTGGAGTTTGCAAATCAAAGCGCCAGCCGAGATTTGCACACACATTAAGTCCAAAATAGCTTACGTCCGTGCATCATATACTATTTTTTATTCGCCGCAAGCAAAACATTTTAAGAAAATTGGTTTATTCTAAATTAAAATTATAAATTTTCATCAATTTTAAAATAAAAATATGTGGAACAAGTTACCTTTGACAAAATATTTATTATTTTTTCAAAATTATTGTGTAGCTATGACAACAAATGATAACAACAATTTTAATTGGATAATGAAGTTTTGAATTTAAGGGTTGCTTTGATAAAAATTTTTATTTTTCATATAATTTAAACAAATACAAATGCTTTTTACTTTTTTGGACGTAGTTATGACAACAAAATAAATAGTTGAAAAGTGATACTTTAAAGCCGCAAATCACAGTAATAAAGTAACACTTTAATATGCAGGCGAATAAAATAGTACATTATGATGCTAGGACGTAAAGCTAAAGATTTTGGACGAATGTGGAGTTTGCAAATCGAGGCGCTAGCCGAGATTTGCACCCACATTAAGTCCAAAATAGCTTACGTCCGTGCATCATATACTATTTTTTATTCGCCGCAAGCAAAATATTTTAAGAAAAGTTGTTTATTCTAAATTAAAATTATTTATCTTCATTTTTATTTTCATAAATTTTAAAATAAAAATATGTGGAACAAGTAACCTTTGAAAAAATATTTATTATTTTTTCCAAATTCTATGACAACAAATGATAACAACTATTTTAATTGGATAATGAAATTTTGAATTTGCGGGTTGCTTTGATAAAAAAATTTATTTTTCATAGAATTTAAACAAATACAAATGCTTTTTACTTTTTTGGACGTAGCTATGACGACAAAATAAATAGTTGAAAAGTGATACTTTAAAGCCGCAAATCACAGTAATAAAGTAACACTTTAATATATAGGCGAATAAAAACTTTTTTATTTCATTACCAATTTAGAAACAATTATCCCAGAGGAAGGACTCTTAGAGTTTGAAAATATTAGGATATTTAAATAAAAAATTTTGGAGTGTATAAGACGAATTGTTTTAATATATTATTACCAATTAGTATATAATAATACTTGTACCTCACGAGCTAGAAAGTTATAAGAAATGTGTAGTGTACCTCCACACATATTTAAACTGGTGCGTTCTAACACTTGTGGGACAATTTTTGGCAATAAACTGCAGTCTGTTCTTGATAATATTTAATGTTTGAAAGAACAGTTGTTTCAGATCTAAATAATATTTGTTTTATTTTACTTTGGTTTGTTTCTAAGATGATTGAAACAAATTTATTAATAAAAATCCCACAACTATCACTAATGTTATATATTTTAAAAGCGAGTTGGAAGACGATCCCATAACCGACTAGACAGAAGCCATAAAATACTCTGTATTTTTTAAATTTATTAAAAATGTAACCAATAGTAATCTAATAGAATCTAACAAATTAAAAAAATCTATTTATTTAACATCTAATTATCGCAAATTTTCATGTTCATGACTCATGTCATGAGTCTTAGTAGACATTAGAAAGATGGCAGATACTAATTTTAAAACAACAAAAATGTGTTTTGTTTTTCGGAGTAGTAAGAACATGTTACCATTTTAAAAACTATTTTATCTAAAAAGTTTCACCCAATATCAGCAATGTTGAAACCTTAGTTTTTTTTGTCGACCACGAAGACAGAATGAGAATTACTTTTAATGATATTATCTTTACTAAAATGAAGTTATTAAAAGTTTATATATTTATCTTAAGTTTAGAAAATTTCATAACTACAGTAATGATTCCAACATGCAAATGAGATACTTTACCAGTTATTATTACAAAATAGATCAAGTTTTAAAATGCTTGTTTATAATAATAATTTAAGATGAAACTTTAAATTATTTTATTCAGATTTCGGTTTAGTAAAAAATGAAATGATAACCATGAAATTGGTCAAGCTACACATTTTGTTTGGCAAAGTCAATTTATTGTAATTCTTGTTTAAGGTCAAATAGCTACCATTTTCCAACTTTGCATTTAATTTTTGATTCAATGTCATTTACATAAACTAAAATTATGACTATCTTTAGAACAAAAATAAAAACCATTACGTGAAAATATTATAATCAGTGATGCACCCGATTGACATTGTATCACTTAAAAACAATTCATTGTAAAAACCATAAAAATCTCACACATAACCCATTTCCGATAAAATAACATAAATCAAAACTTCAATCCTATGAGCTTGTCCTTAAAGTCAATCTCACGTTTTAAATTAGATCCATAAAACTTTATAAAATTACACAAATAAAAATAGATGTATAAAAATGTTAATCAATTCAATTAAATAATTATTAAATTTGTTGATTTAATAAAAATAAAAATGTTTGTTGATATTATCACTACATGATAATATCAACAAACAACAACTACAACATATAATAATCATATATAATATAACGAGTCGTCAAATAATAGTCGATTATTTTTCATAATCATTATTACGAATGTCATTTGAGGTCCCGAGTGCGCGTAGCGCACGAGGGAAATTTTTGACCTCAAATGGCATGAGTGGTAATGTTGAAAAATAATCGACTAATAATTTGATGACGAGTTGTATTTAGCAGACAATTTAACGAACAGAAATAGTAACATTATTTCATACAACATATTCCTTTGTTGTCAAACAAAATTAAATATTATTTCATCTTAGTAGGCGCATAAATGTTATAAATTTGTAATTTATTTTTAACAAATAAACATAAACATTCAATCATTTATGAATGAAAACGGACATTTTTACTATTTGCAAATTGCATTTTCACATAATTTTGAATGTGCGTTTTGGTTTTAAATTAATATATTAAGTAGGCGGAAAATATTCGAAAATATTCGCTGTTCCTTCCTACCAGAAAAAAATAATCGAAACAAATCGTTTTGATTTGCTAAAAAATAGTAAATGAAGCGTTTTGATTGGACCTTATTGAAACTTTTTTTAGAGAGTTGAATTGTCATTAAAATTAATTTATGTTAATTTCAATTTTCTTTTTTGTTTCAGAAAATTACATCTCTAATTACTTACGCATACGTAAGATTTAAGTATAGAGTAATAGAAATTAAAACAATAAAGCATACACTTTAAATAAATAACAACAAATTAGGCAAAATGGCCAGGTTTTGGCCGAGTTTATTGTTAATAGTTGCAATACAGGTAAGCCATTTTATTTTTTTATGATTATTATTTTTTGTTTTTATTGTCAATGGTATGGTTGGTGTCTAGGCAAATTTAAGTTTCAAACAAGTAGGTAAAAATAAACTAAAGATGATTTTTATTACTTTAGACTGTGGATAAGCAAAATACTAATTCTAGCAGTATTTGATCTTTGTTTTGTTCCCACAGTAAACCTATTTTATTAGAATCATATTCTTTAATTTATGATTCTTAAAAATGATGTTTTTTTCTAAAAATATCAAACTTACCATTTTCACATAGCCCATAAAGAAACAAGATACATCAATTTCAGTAAATCTGTAATTAACCTTGAAGTATTAAGTTTAATATTTCTCAATATCATGTATCAACAAAAAGTAAAAAAAAACTTAACATTTTCTATTTTAAATAATTTATCTCAAAACTCTATTAAATTTGTTATACAGGAAAAAGTTTAAAATTCAACACCCAAATAGTAAAAGCAACAACTTAATCGTAAACGAACAACCGAAATTTATTGTCCAACATTAAAATTAACAAAACACATCAAACCAAACAAACAAATCTATGAATTAATGCAATATTATTCTTAAGCAAATTGTTACCGCAAAATCAAGATAACAATCTTAAGATTATATTCATAAAAAATATTTAGCGGTTGAAAAGTATATGACTTAATCTTTGTTGTCAACGACTCAAACTATTTTATATTTATAAAACATAGCTGCGCCAATGCAAGTATAGCTTACAATTGTACAGCTAGTTTTTGAATATAAATTATTACTCTGCAAAAAATGTTGGTTGTGTTTCTATCAACTCAGCCTATTGCAGTAATGAATAATCTAAAATAATTAAAAAATGAAAACAAAAGTATTTTCTCATAATCTAAACTAATATTTTTTTATAAATCTGAATTTAGAGGTCATGCGAATTTGTTGATTTTTATAGAAGTTATGATTCAAGTTAATGGTGGATTCTTTTGGAAACGAAAATAGTTTAGAAATTGTTTGTTATTATTTATATTCTTTTGTGGTTTTCTGTGCAGCCCACAGAATTATATAATACATTGTAAGTTGGAAATAAAAAAAGCAAAAGAGTTTTATTATAAGAACTAATTAAAAAACTGATCTATATAAATAATGATTTAAACAAATTTTGACCTTATTACCAATAAATGTATTGATTGTATCCCAGAAATGAACAAAAACGTACGACAAGACAATTATATCAATTACACTAGTTTACAAGAAAAATCTCCCGAAATAAAACCCAACTTTTCTTATAGATTTGGACCTCTTGAACACGAATATCATATTCATTTTTTTAGGTTAGCTCTTATTTTTGAGATATTCACGAAAAAACAATTTTTTTGGTGATCAAAAATGTTGTTTCGGTTTTTGGGTCTCATATTTTACAAAACAAATAAATTAAATATATTAATGAATTAAATGCATAGTAAATATACCAACAAACATATTGAGCTATATTTTGTAAAAATTTATTAAGGATTCTCGAAGTCGAAAAAAGTTGAAAAAATACGAAAAATTCACGTTTTTTTTAAATTTTTCCATTTTCAACGCCATAAATTTTGAACAAATAAAGACACCAATTTTTTTTAATTTCTTGGTTCCTATAGAAGCTTTAATTTTCTTTCCCTTAAGTTAAAAGCACCAAGTTATTCAAGTTTTCCCAAAGAAAGTCAAAACTCAAAATTTGGAAAAAATAGATTTTTACTTAATTTATTGTGCCATAAATAATAATTTTAAAAGTTCAGTCGTTCTCAAACATCAGTAAAGAATTATTTTAAAATAGTAAAGTATAATTTCCATTTTTGTTTTCGAAGTTGGGAATTGGATCGATATGAGCCGTATATAGAAAAATAAAAAGAAAAGATAATGAATTGTGAGGAGAGGCAAAACATCATAACACCAGAACTATTTAAGTTAGTTCAAAGTTAAGCCCCTATTTATGTCTATTAATACCTGTAAGGTTTGTTTCTTTTCTTTTTTCTCTTTTTTTTGTTTTTTGATAATGTAAATTTTTTTCTATCACCGCCCACCTTGTGTTACTTCTTACGTTTATGATCATTTTAAGTTTAATTTAAGAAAGTAATTACCTTTCCTTTTTAATAGTTTTTCGGTTTTCCCAACTTTGTTTAATTAGTTTAATGAGGTTTCTTTTTGAGTAGATAATTGTCGTATGATTAGTTGCAAATATAATCTCTCTGAGGATAAATTTAATTCCAAACATTCAAGTGAAAATATTAATTAAAAAAGAAAAAATATTACAAATATAAATTGTAAATAGTGTATTGTTTTTAAAAACCAATAAATCAATAGTGATAGCTGCCTTGTAAAGCAACATAAATTGTTAGTAAAGTGTAAAATCAAGTTTATTTAAATGGCATCGTCAAGAAGTTTCAAATGTAAAAATAGCCCAAATTCATTTTGTTTTCTTTTTGTGGAAGTTACATAATACATACTGCTAAAAGAATCACCCCATTTATAAGAACTGCATATCTTCATTACTATTTGATATTTTCCAACTCCTAAAATAAATCCGAGGTGGGAGGAGCTAACTCATGTCAAAAAACTTCACAAAAAAATCTCAATATCGAGAAAAATCATATACAAATAAAACACAACTTTTGTCAAAAAAAGACATTTCATAATCAACTAACTGATATTTTCCAACTCTTAAAATAATTCGAAGGTGGGAGGAGCTAGATCATGTCAAAAAACTTCACAAAAACAATCTCAATTTCGAGAAAAATCATATACAAATAAAATACAACTTTTCTCAAAAAAAGACATTTCATAATCAACTAACTGATATTTTCCAACTCCTAAAATAATTCCGAGGTGGGAGGAGCTAAATCTACCACGAAAATAACTTATATATAAATCAATTATGTTGCAGAATTTAAATTATTCTTATAGTTGAATTTTTTTTCCCCATTTTTAGTTATGACTTTCTTTGGAAAAACTTGAATAACTTGGTGCAAACTGCACCAATATTCGTATCTTTCAGCTTAAAAGAAAGAAAATTGAGGCTCCAAGAAATTAAAAAAAATTGGTGTCTTTATTTGTTCAAAATTTATGGCGTTGAAAATGAAAAATTTTGAAAAAAACGTGAAATTTTCGTATTTTTTCAACTTTTTCCGACTGTAACTTCCAGAATCCTTAATGGATTTTTACAAAATATAGCTCAAAATGTTTGTTGGCATATTTACTATGCATTTAATTCATTAATATATTTAATTTATTTATTTTGTAAAATACGGGACCCAAAAACCGAAACAACATTTTTGATCACCAAAAAAATTGGTTTTTTGTGAATATCTCAAAAACAAGAGCTAACCAAAAATAATGAATATGATATTCGTGTTCAGGAGGTCCAAATTCATAATAAAAGTTGGGTTTTATTCAGGGAGACAAAAAAAGCTCAAAATTTGTAAACTAGTGTTATTGACGTTTTGATCAGCCTCATTTTGTTTTTCGTCTTCTTTTCCTTTTCATTCCTTTTTACTCTTTTGTTTTGTTTTGCCGTTTTCTTTCCTTTCTTCTCCTTGCTACTTTTCGTCTTTTACTTTTTGCGTTTTGTTTCTCTTTGTTCTTGTTTCATCTTTCTGTTCATTCTCCTATTCTTCTACAACAGCATAATTTTCTTTTAATTATTTAATGCTTAATACTTCTTAGCTTAAATCAATTATTAGGTAAACCTAATTTTTTACTCGACCATTAAACAAATCTAAGAACACTATATCGAATGTTGCTCAATATACAATGCTGTCGTATGTTTAACGTATGTTTAACAATTTTAAAGATTCTGCCGTTTGTTGACCTTGTTGCCATTTGTTGAAAAAAAAGTCCGAGCGGCAAGATGTCCGCTAAAAATAGGTAGATTTTGAGATCAGACAGTTTTGTGTACAAGTAAAATCTGATGTATCAGATTAGTTTTAACAACACAAACTAATTACAAACAGATATCGAACAAATTTTAAAAAGAAAATTAGCTACATACATATAAGCAAAACTACATCTATCCAATTTTGCAACAAACAAATATCAAATCTTCCACAGAACATATGTGTGACAATTTATGACACTATATGAAAAACACACGGCAAACCTACTCTATATCATATATCTCGTGCAATTACTGCAAAATATCAATATAGTTTATTTCCAAGAGAAAAAAATTAATTTCTTCTATTCTAATCTTTTCATTTTTTTTTTCATTGACTTTTATAAGGTTTTTGCAAATTGTTGTTGTTGGGGATTGTTGAAAACTTTTTTGTTGAAGCCGACAAGTCAAAAACCTCTAACTGCAGAGGTTTATATTTATAAGAAACGGATAAAAATGTTTCCACAGATTCTAAATTTATGAAGTTTTTAAAAATATTAGTATCCAAACGGCCGGCGTAGTAGGTGAACTGGTGAACTTATACTTAATCATGCCATTCTTAGAAAACTCATGCAAAGGATTCTCCCTTGAAAGACTTTCTCGACATTTAGAATCGATGATCTTTTTCTTTCCCATACCCGGCATTCTACATATCAGTATGGTTTCCCTGGCTCTTCCCAGCGTTAAGTTGGTCTCTTTTGTGCCATGCGACTCCTCCGTAAGTGATGGCTGGTCTCACTAAATAGTATACATTCACCTCAACATACCTGGGCTGCACCCCTATGTTTTACCCGAAAGGTTTTTGCATACCTTTGTTATGGTAACAGACTGTACTGAGTAAGAGTACTGAGATAATGCATTACCTGCAGAAGTCAATAAACTATGGAAGGAAGGTGCAACAGCGCCTTGCGTCTGTCCAGAACAATGTTGAACAGAGCAAAGGATCAGTCAAAAAAGAATAAGGGACAAGAGTGAATAGGCATAGTCTGAGGTATGGTCCTTGAACAAAGACACGGGTTTAAGATAGTTCTAAGGATTAATTAGAAGGTCGTAGGAAGCAAAAAGATCAATAATATGTACAGGATTGAATATATGATCAACTTAAAAATTCTGAAAGACATATTCATACGAAATGGGCAGACGAAAACCTTTTTCGTTAGTGAGCTTACCAACAAAGATTTACTCACAGAAAAAAATGGCGTTTAAATCTCTTGTATAGAGAAATATACTCTTTTTTATCAACTTATGTATGATAACTTTTTTTGTTAAGACAGGTGCCGTTTAAAATTCTAACCTAATTTTCATATCTAGAATCCGAAACCTTAATCGGTAATGGTATGCAAAAGCAGAGCGATAATATTTTGTCTGACAGTGTTCATTTGGCACGCAAGAAGAGCGGTTATTACACAAATAATTTTTTCGGCACACTTATCTACATTCACTTGCGGCGACCACTTTGCTAGATATTTGGTTTAGTTGTAAGTTTATCTTATATGAACATACCAAAGTTATATATCGACTTATTTTTCTGATTTATTATTATTTGAATACTCTTATAAATGAATCTCATTACAAAACATTAATATTAAGCTCTTGGCACATAAAACCGGATTCCGTTTAAACCTGTAAATTAAAGAGTGCTTGAGTTTTGCAACAAAAATACAATTCTCAAAATAAATAATAAATCCAATTTCCAACCAGTCTGAGCACCAAACATAAACATTCCCAAATATAGATAGCAATTGCCTCGCCACTTAATTCAATTACGGAAATATAATTTTTTTTACAATTACGCATAATGATGACATATTACACTTCATCCAACATTTGGATTTATTCAAAACCACAACTTTATGAAAACTATAAAATTTAAATGATATGCAAAAACGATAAAATGTGTTATAAAATGTATATGCTTTGATGGTTATTAATTCGGCGGAGGTGAAGTTGACACCTTTGTTTATATTTTGATAGCATCGAAAAATTTTAATGTTGAACAATCAATACATACTAATATTTTTAAAAACTTATCCGATTTATATGATGAAGATGTCTAATTCTATCTGTGGGTAAAAGAGAGTAATTACACTAAAATTAAAAAGAACAAGTGATCGGATATAGTATATCATACAAAGAGCATAGGATAATATTAATATTAAACAAACATGCAAACTAAAAACACGAACTAGCGAATATTAGTATCGTCTTTAAGTTTAACGTAGTCTGTTTTTAACAACCAAATTATGTACATACATTAATTAGAAAGACATAGTATTAATTTATTATAATATCCATCTTGTATTATAATAGATGTTTGTTATCGTTTGTTCCACACCTCGGCTTTATTTGCTAAATTGTGACTTCACGGTAACTAAAGTTGTTCATTACGCATTAGTGCTGTCGGAAAAAGTTTTAAATTAAGAACAAATTCAGAAAAAATAGTAATTTTGCATGTTTTTTCTGTATCTGCGTTGCCGCATTAAAGTCATGGAATATGAATAATAGAAATTTTTTATAAATATATTGACGACACAAGCATTCTATCAGCGTTTAGTTTATTATTTTATGATTATTAATTTTCGAGATATAAGCTATCAAAATGTTTCATACTTTTGCTACCAATTTCTTAGTTATATTCGATCATGATCTAAGATAATTTCTGATTTGTTTAAAATGAAAACTTCTTTTGGTACGTTGGGCGATTATGTATTCGCGTCATCGTCACGCTGTAGCTATATATTTGTATTAATTATAAGTTTGACGTGTTGTGTATGGCCAACCGTGAAAATTACGTAGACGCATGTGGAGGATCAATGGCGTGTTGGATGATCAATGGATGGATAAATCTCATGAGTTCGCGCCACCATCATTAAAATATGACATAGGCCAATACATATTTCATGATAGGATAGAATCAAAATAAGATGTAAAACACAAATTTTGTTTTAATATTTGAAGGAATAAAACTAAAATTGGGCTGGCAGTAATCCAGCTACTGCCATCTTTGATCATGTGAGGCATGACTTTCTGACTGGTATTGCCAATAGTATGTGATATCTCACGTTAACTCGTATGTCAATACCAGGGACTGCAGTACGCGGGGTTGTCACACCCATATCTCAAAAATTACAAATTAACAAAAACTGCATGCGGAAACTTAAAATTTTTCTGCTGTCACAATTTTGTTGACTAGTTGTTTTGTTCTAGTTTTTTCAACACTTGAATTTTCAGAGGGCTAAATAAACCCGGCAGAACAATCCCACCGCTGTCGCTAGGGCTGTTATTTTTTCTTAAAACACATTTAACACGAAAAATAGTACAAATAAATACATTATGATGCTAGGACGTAAAGCTAAAGATTTTGGACGCATGTGGAGTTTGCAAATCGAGGCACAAGCCGAGATTTGCACCCACATTAAGTTCAAAATAGCTTACGTCCGTGCATCATATACTATTTTTTATTCGCCGCCAGCAAAATGTTTAAAAAAAATGTTTATTCTAAATTAAAATTATATATTTGCATAAATTTTAAAATAAAAATATGTGGAACAAGTTACCTTTGAGAACATATGTGTTATTTTTTCCAAATTATTGTATAACTATGACAACAAATGATAACAACTATTTTAATTCGATAATGAAATTTTGAATTTAAGGGTTGCTTTGATAAAAATTTCTATTTTTCATAGAATTTAAACAAATACAAATGCTTTTTGCTCTTTTGGACGTAAAGTTACGACAACAAAGTAAATAGTTAAAAAGTGACACTTTAAGGCCGCAAATCACAGTAATAAAGCAACACTTTAATATGTAGGCGAATAAAAGACTTTTAAACGCATTTAAGCACAAGTTCATTTATTTCCAATAAAACTTGTTTCGATTAAATAAATATGTTTTCAGAAAGCTAGAAAAAACATTACAACACTCGAAATGATTATATTTTTACGATTCTAGATAATCGCAACGAAATACAAAACAAAATTGTTTTTGAACTTAATTCACTCTTTACAATATTTCATTAAAAAAACTAAGATCAATGGCGTCAACATGTGTTAGAAATTCCAAGAAGAAAGGTCGACAAAACGAAAACATCAAAAAAAATACATGCAAAACAATACGTCGATTATTCTCAGAATTTCTAAAGTTTTCTTTGTAAAGAAATTTTGGATTTCGGAAAGAATATTCCTGTATTTATCGTTCGAGAGCATTCGTTTCGTTCATGAATAATGTTTTGAGAGTTAGACCAATTTGAAGAAAGATAGAAAAACGTGAAACATTTTTCAAATATCGACAACTATATCCAGTTAAATATAAAATAGAACAGTATATTTACCAAACATAACTGTTGGTGAATGGTGAAATTCCTGCCCCTGTTTTAGAATGAAGCACAACAAAAATGTTTATTTCAGGTTTTTTATCTACTAGCAAATCTGTTAATGTTCTGTTCGTTCAATTTGTTTCAACTTTAACTTTATTAAAATCTGACGGTTATTATAACACTAACCGATTCCAGTTAGTAGTCTAGAATAATGACCAATAATGTTTTAAAAATTTCGCTGATCAATGATCGTGATTTATGTTTCTAGTTTTTATCATCACAATACAGATAATAAAATCACAACTATACAAACCAGTAAGTAGTTGACCTACTCCGTTGATTTCGAAAGCCCGCTTGTTAATATTCAAAAGTAATATGTTTCAATAAATAGAATATAGTAACATAATTAATTCTTCATGACATAAAAAACCAAAAATAAGCCTTGATTTTGTAGATTTTTTAAAGTTCATAATGCTTGAACGTGATTTAGAGATTTTACCTTAGCCAGGGTAGAACAACCTTTATACAAATTTTCTTAATTTAATTTGTTCATGATTTTCGTGTTATTTCAATAAATAGAAAATTTTAGCAAACCACAAATACATACAAAATATCATTTATAAGGTTCAATCCCAGCGTAAAGCACAAACAACAAATACTGTAAATCAAAGACTTAAATGGATTTTATTTCCATATTTATGTCAAAATTCAAAAGCAATTTATTTTAAAAGTAGTCATAAATTAGATATTTGTATGACTGACTCTAAGTGATAAAAATACATAAATATGCAAAATTTTATAAACAAAGAAACGATAATGAGTATAAAAAATATGAGATTAGAATCAAATAGAGATACAACCTGTTTTTTATTATGTAATATTTTATGCTATTCCTATGGGCTTTCGTATTTTATTTCTTTCACAAAAGGAGTACAATACAAACAATGAACAAATCAAAAACCTACCATTCAAATAGTTATTTGACAATCCAAAAAAATAGCCATGTGATTTATGTGATCAATATATCGCTACGTTGGAAGAATAGCGGCACAACTCAAAAATTATGAATATTGACTTCTCTGCATAAAATGCATTAAATGATTGACTTTTCTGCACAAAATGATCGTAATATCATCAAATTTTTATGTGGTAAAGTGTCACAATGTAACCTCACTCGCTTTTTCAGTGCTTAATAGTTATATTACAATTTAATTAAAATTTTTGATTTTCATTTTCTCAAAATTTCTATTTTGAGTTGTGCCGGTATTCTTCCAACGTAGCGATATATAAATAAAAACCTTTAAATAAGTTAGATCGATAAAAGTTTAAATATTAAATATTAAACTTTAAATATTAAATCGATATTTTTCCTTTAATTATTAATTATTAACGGACCATCAAAGTGCACCAAGTGACCAAAGTGCAAAAAATCATACAAATATCGCAAATTTTGTAGAATTAGGGTCTTCAGCTAAATATTCTGGCTAGTTTTTTTTGAACACAATCAAAGAATTCCCCTCAAATTTTAACGATAATTTTTTTTTGCTGTCAGATATTTTATTTTTCATTCATTCAAACTATGGTATTTAAACAGTAGGCTTTGTTTTTACTGTCGGCAATTCTTCTTGTCGTCGATAATTTTGCTTTGTCGTTATGAAAATTCTTTGTTGTCATTTTTTCTTCTAACAAAATGAAATATAATTTTATCTTAGTAGGCGCATAAATGCTATAAATTTGTACTTTATGTTTGACAAATAAACATAAACAAGCAATCATTTATGAATGAAAACGGACATTTTTATTATTTGCAATTTTACATAATTTTTTATAAGCTGAATAATTTGTAGAAAAAACTTTATTTAGAAACTAATAATTATTATCTTTTAAATAAAATTATAATTTAAAAAAAATTATCTCATTAAATACCACTCTTCATTGAAATTTTTGTCTAAAATTTTTCAATTTTACTCATTAAATTATTTTTAAGCAACACTGCTCAATCAAACCACTACTTAAACCACTCGTCCTTCGGACTCGTGGTTTATTGTGCGCTTTGATTCGCAGTGTTGCTAAATAATTTAATTCGTAAAATCAAAAAATTTTCGAAAAAATTTCAATGACTCGTGGTATTACAACCGATAATCCAAACAAAATTTATTCATTCATAAAATCATAAATAATCAAATTGCATAAAACATCTTACATAACATGTCTGCAATGAAATTTAAAATATAATCTTTTGATATTCGTACAAGTCATTAAAATGAAAACTAAACAAAATACAAAGATGCATTTACAATTTTTTTTAATTTACTATGAGAACAAAATAATTTTGTTTTCTTTTAATTTCATCATGATGAAATTACCATTAATTAAGTTTAGTTCAAACAATTATGTTTTACGATTTTAATTCACGAAACTTGATTGTGAAGGTCATTTGAATTATGAGATAGCTACCACCTTATAGCGTTGACAATGCAATTTGTTTCCCAAATATAACCCGATTTTCAAAAGCTCTATATAAATAGAGAAACGTAAAAACATATCCGGATGAGAAATTTGTTGTATTTAAATACCGCCAAGATAAAAGGTGTATAGTAAAAAAACATGATTTTGCAATTTTATTTTTAATTTCAAAGAAATGATTGAATTTCGTTTTATTAATTGAAGTTTTATTGAATATAAAAAAATGATAGTGTGTGTAGTGTTGTATATTGGTGACCTTGATGCAAGAGAGATGAATTTTAATTCATTAATTTTATTCAATGTTAATATTTTTATATTTGGTAATAAATGATTATTTTTGTTAAGATGTTGAATTAGATTATTTTATATTATTACATTATAAGACTTCATTGGACTGGAAACATATTTGTAATTATGTATATATTTATAATTGTTCTGTGGGAAGATTTTCAAAGCTATGCTCTATATGTTGTTATTTTTCATTTGTTTTTAAACCTTGTTAAAGCGGTCGACTACAACTGATGTAATGCCTTCTTAAAAATAATTATGCATTTATATTTACAGTTATCAACTGCATTTGGGCAATTATTTAATGACAATGAATTACTCACATCCGTAGCAATTTCTACTAATTCTAATGCAGAATCAAAAGCAGTTTCAAGAGGACATACTCATGTAGAATTAATTGATGTGAAATGTGATAACGAAAATGGTATGATAGTCACAGTTAACTTTGAAGAAACTTTTGATGGTATTATATACAGTCAAGGATACTACAGTGATCCTAAATGCAGGTAGGTTCTAATCTGCTATTAGTTTTAGTCAAATAATATATTTTCTTTTTAACGTTGTTATAGATATGTGAAAGGAGCAGAAAGAAGAAAATCGTACACGTTTACAGTACCGTACGATGGTTGTGGAACAAAACCGTCTTGTAAATTATGCTCGTCATCTGATAATATTTTAGTAATACAATCAGATGAAGATGTACAGGTAATGAATATCATCAACAATTTTAATTCCAACTTATTTATGCATATTTTTGTATAATTCTAGGAAATATGGGATACAGCTCGTAAAATATCTTGTAGTCGTATCGAACAGGAAGAGAAAACCATAATTTTTAAGCCATTTGTTGTTGATATGCTAGAAGTTGTTAGTGTTCCTACAGCACGTGGTGGGGTAGAGTGCTGGATGGACATCCAACGCGGTCAATTTCCAGATGTTCGAGAAATTACGACAAACGTTAAAATTGGAGAAACTTTAAGTGTTTTAGTTTTTCTTAAAGATATCAATCATGATTATGATTTACTAGTTCGTGATTGTTGGGCGTTTGATAATGAAAATTATAGCGATCGTGGCACAGGAAAAATTCAATTATCTGATAAAAGGGGTTGTTCGAGGTATGTTTTCAAAATAAATTCCAAACGTCTTATGATTAATGAAATATCTTACGCAGAAAAAAGAAACTTTTCGGCTTATGGCAAAAAACAACTAATACTGGTAATACGGGCGCTACTCTTGTTCTGCATAACAATTTACAGGCGTTCAAGTTCCCAGATAAAATGCAAGTGTTTTTAAAATGTGATATTGAGGTAAGGAAATTTTTTAGAAAATTGAAGCAATTGAATTTTAAATAATCTTATGCTTAAAGATTTGTCATGGTGAATGTGATGCAATCGATTGTGAGGAAAAGAAGCCTATCTCATCAACCATTAGTATACCAATCGAAAATCAAATTACAACTGAAGCACCCAAGCCAAGAACAACAATCACTACAACTACACCATTTGTCATAAGCACACGAACACCACCAATATCAACCCAACCACCATTGAGATGTTACCCTGGCTCATTAGACTCTCGTTGTCCTCAAACAACAAGATCCCCTACTACACCAGAACCAACGACAACTCGGCAACCATCGACATACATTCCACCGATACAAACAGAGCCTCCATTAAGGTGTTATCCAGGATCACCCGATATTCGTTGTCCAAGAATAACTTCCACTACAACACAAGCTCCATTAAGATGTTATCCAGGATCATTGGACTATCGATGCCCAAAACCATCAACAGTCTTTGTTTCTACAACTCAAGAACCCGCAACATATTTGCCTCCATATTCAACCCAGCCACCATTAAGATGTTATCCAGGATCATTAGACTCTCGTTGTCCTCAAACAACAAGAACCTCAACTTCTACAACCACTACAACTACACTAAAACCAACAACCACCACAACAACAACAACAACAACAACAACTCAACAGCCTACGACAACAACCACAACTACACCGGCACCAACAACTACAGTAGCGCCAACAACTCGACAACCATCGACATACATTCCTCCGATACAAACAGAGCCTCCATTAAGATGTTATCCCGGATCATCCGATATTCGTTGCCCAAGAATAACGTCCACTACAACACAAGCTCCATTAAGATGTTATCCAGGATCATTGGACTCTCGATGTCCGAAACCATCAACTGTCTTTGTTTCAACAACTCAAGAGCCAGCAACATATTTGCCCCCATATTCAACCCAGCCACCTTTAAGATGTTATCCAGGGTCATTAGACTCTCGTTGTCCTCAAACAACTAGAACCTCAACTTCTACGACTACACCTAAACCAACAACTACCACAACAACAACAACCACTCAACAGCCTACGACAACAACCACAACTACACAGGAACCAACAACTACAACAACTCGGCAACCATCGACATACATTCCACCGATACAAACAGAGCCTCCATTAAGATGTTATCCAGGATCACCCGATATTCGTTGTCCAAGAATAACGTCCACTACAACACAAGCTCCATTCAGATGTTATCCAGGTTCATTAGACTATCGATGCCCGAAACCATCAACTATATTTGTTTCAACAACTCAAGAGCCTGCTACATATTTGCCTCCATATTCAACCCAACCACCATTAAGATGTTATCCAGGGTCATTAGACTCTCGTTGTCCCCAAACAACAAGAACCTCAACTTCTACAACTACTACAACTACACCAAAACCAACAACTACCACAACCACAACAACCACTCAACAGCCTACGACAACAACCACAACTACACAGGAACCAACAACTACAACAACTCGGCAACCATCGACATACATTCCACCGATACAAACAGAGCCTCCATTAAGATGTTATCCAGGATCACCTGATATTCGTTGTCCAAGAATAACGTCCACTACAACACAAGCTCCATTCAGATGTTATCCAGGATCATTGGACTATCGCTGCCCGAAACCATCAACTATATTTGTTTCAACAACTCAAGAGCCGGCAACATATTTGCCTCCATATTCAACCCAACCACCATTAAGATGTTATCCAGGTTCATTAGACTCTCGTTGTCCTCAAACAACAAGAACCTCAACTTCTACAACTACTACAACTACACCAAAACCAACAACTACCACAACAACAACTACAACCCAAAAGCCCACGACAACTACACCGGAACCAACAACTACAACAACTCGACAACCATCGACATACATTCCACCGATACAAACAGAGCCTCCACTAAGATGTTATCCAGGATCGTCTGATATCCGTTGCTCAAGAATAACGTCCACTACAACACAAGCTCCATTCAGATGTTATCCAGGATCATTGGACTATCGCTGTCCGAAACCTTCAACTATATTTGTTTCAACAACTCAAGAGCCTGTTACATATTTGCCTCCATATTCAACCCAGCCACCATTAAGATGTTATCCAGGATCACCTGATATTCGTTGTCCAAGAATAACGTCCACTACAACACAAGCTCCATTCAGATGTTATCCAGGATCATTGGACTATCGCTGCCCGAAACCATCAACTATATTTGTTTCAACAACTCAAGAGCCGGCAACATATTTGCCTCCATATTCAACCCAACCACAATTAAGATGTTATCCAGGTTCATTAGACTCTCGTTGTCCTCAAACAACAAGAACCTCAACTTCTACAACTACTACAACTACACCAAAACCAACAACTACCACAACAACAACTACAACCCAAAAGCCCACGACAACTACACCGGAACCAACAACTACAACAACTCGACAACCATCGACATACATTCCACCGATACAAACAGAGCCTCCACTAAGATGTTATCCAGGATCGTCTGATATTCGTTGCCCAAGAATAACGTCCACTACAACACAAGCTCCATTCAGATGTTATCCAGGATCATTGGACTATCGCTGTCCGAAACCTTCAACTATATTTGTTTCAACAACTCAAGAGCCTGTTACATATTTGCCTCCATATTCAACCCAGCCACCATTAAGATGTTATCCCGGGTCATTAGACTCTCGTTGTCCTCAAACAACAAGAACCTCAACTTCTACAACTACTACAACTACACCAAAACCAACAACTACCACAACAACAACTACAACCCAAAAGCCCACGACAACTACACCGGAACCAACAACTACAACAACTCGACAACCATCGACATACATTCCACCGATACAAACAGAGCCTCCACTAAGATGTTATCCAGGATCGTCTGATATTCGTTGCCCAAGAATAACGTCCACTACAACACAAGCTCCATTAAGATGTTATCCAGGATCATTGGACTTTCGCTGTCCGAAACCTTCAACTATATTTGTTTCAACAACTCAAGAGCCTGCTACATATTTGCCTCCATATTCAACCCAACCACCATTAAGATGTTATCCAGGGTCATTAGACTCTCGCTGTCCTCAAACAACAAGAACCTCAACTTCTACAACCACTACAACTACACCAAAACCAACAACTACCACAACAACAACTACAACCCATAAGCCCACGACAACTACGCCGGAACCAACAACTCGACAGCCATCGACATACATACCACCGATACAAACAGAGCCTCCATTAAGATGTTATCCAGGATCGTCTGATATTCGTTGCCCAAGAATAACGTCCACTACAACACAAGCTCCATTAAGATGTTATCCAGGATCAGTGGACTATCGCTGTCCGAAACCATCAACTATATTTGTTTCAACAACTCAAGAGCCGGCAACATACTTGCCTCCATATTCAACCCAACCACCATTAAGATGTTATCCAGGGTCATTAGACTCTCGTTGTCCCCAAACAACAAGAACCTCAACTTCCACAACTACTACAACTACACCAGAACCAACAACTACAACCCCAAAGTCCACAACAACTACTCCGGAACCAACAACTACAACTACTCGGCAGCCATCGACATACATTCCACCGATACAAACAGAGCC
This sequence comes from Diogma glabrata, assembly GCA_963693315.1. Taxonomy (NCBI): domain Eukaryota; kingdom Metazoa; phylum Arthropoda; class Insecta; order Diptera; family Cylindrotomidae; genus Diogma; species Diogma glabrata. The sequence goes on along the minus strand of OY856187.1, from coordinate 44,978,995 downwards.
TCCATTAAGATGTTATACAGGATCACCTGATATTCGTTGCCCAAGAATAACGTCCACTACAACACAAGCTCCATTAAGATGTTATCCAGGATCATTGGACTATCGCTGCCCGAAACCATCAACTATATTTGTTTCAACAACTCAAGAACCGGCTACATATTTGCCTCCATATTCAACCCAACCACCATTAAGATGTTATCCAGGGTCATTAGACTCTCGTTGTCCTCAAACAACAAGATCCTCAACTTCTACAACTACATCAAAACCAACAACTACCACAACAACAACTACCACTCAAGAGCCTACGACAACAACTACAACTACACAAAAACTCATAACTACAACCACAACAACTACATCAAAGTCAACTACAACAGCAGTTCCAACAACTCGTGAACCAGTGACATATTTCCCACTGATACAAACAGAGCCTCCACTAAGATGTTATCCAGGATCACCTGATATTCGTTGTAAAATACCATCAACTGTACTGATTTCAACAACACGTCAGCCAGAAATTTATTTACCACCAGTCACAACACAATCACCCTTAAGATGTTATCCATGGTCTCTTGATCCACGCTGCCCTAAACAATCCGTAGAACTTTCAAGTACAACCTCCACCACTTCTCAACCAACCACAACAACTTCAACAACAACATCTCAACCAACGACAAAAACAACAACCACCACCACGCCAACAACTCCATTTACAACAACAACCCGTTTTATTCCTACATCTATAGAAACAACTAGATCACCAAATAACTGTTATCCAGGCTCACCGAACCCTGGTTGTCCTCAACCAGCCACTCGTGAGCCAGAAGGTTATTTACCACCAATTTCCAACGAGATTCCATTAAGGTGTTATCCTGGAGTTATGGATCTTCGTTGTCCCCAGCCAAATCCGTTCTTATTTCCAACAACTAGCATACCGGAAATTAACAGACCAAAAATTTCAACTCAATCACCAGTACCAAGTACAATCAAACCATTAAGGTGTTATCCCGGCATTGCAGATTCTCGGTGTCCACAACCTAATCCATTTTTATTCTCGACAACACGCTTACCCGAAATAAGACAACCAGTTTTTTCAACGCAATCTCCACCAACCGTTACTGCGGTAAAGTGCTATCCCGGTATTTTAGATTTACGATGCCCTCAACCAAATCCATTTTTGGTATCAACAACTCGCATACCGGAAGTAATTAAACCACTTATTTCAACCAAATCACCTTTCGAACCACAAATCACAACAGTAACACCACTTCGATGCTATCCAGGATCACGTGATCCTCGGTGCCCCAAACAACAATCAGTGTTTGTTACATCAACTGGTCAACCTGAACCATATCTTCCACCATTTTCAACATCTGAGCCAATAAGATGTTATGAAGGGTCAAAAGATCCTCGTTGTCCACAAATTCAAACAACATCTACAACCACAACAACGTCAGAACCCATTACCACCACGACCACAACCACAACACCCGCAACCACAACTACAACTATTCAACCAACAACAAGTACTACCCCAAAACCGACAACTACAACCACTACTACACCTAGACCTACAACTATTACCGCGACTACTACTACTACCACACCTCCGCCCACAACTACCACAACATTAAAGCCAACCACAACCGAAACACTTTTAAGATGTTATCCTGGTTCGTTTGATCTCCGTTGTCCAAGACCAATAGTAATTCTCAGTACCACTAAGGAGCCAGTAACTTATTTACCTCCAACAATTTCTACTACAACAACTACACCTAAGCCCACCACAACAACAACTACAACAACAACACCCAAACCAACAACAACAGAAGCTCCATTAAGGTGCTATATTGGATCGAAAGACCCACGTTGTCCTCAACCAAGTCCCACAACTACAGTAGAACCTGAAAGTTTTATATGTTTCCCAGGGTCAGATGACATTAGATGTCCACAAACTGGAACAACACCATCGTATTGTTATCCAGGATCACGTGATCCAAGATGTCCACAAGTTCGACCAAATTATAGTACAAACGCCCCAGCCTACTTACCTCCATACGAACCAACCGAAAGAACATTACAGAATGTTAATGTTCTCGTTGAATCAGTTTCATCCGACTTAAATGAAATTATACCAGCTGATGAAATCTCTGTCTCAAATAGTCAAACTAGAGTAAAACGTGATTTAGGTATGCAAAAAGAAATTATTTCACTTACATTGTCATTTAAAGGATATCAATTCTCTGATAATTAAAAGTAAATTAATATTTTATTTCAAACTTTAATTTTAATTAATAAAATTGTAAATAATGTATAAGTATTAACTTGAACAAAATACATTAATAATAGTTATAAATATTATTATTACTCATAACTGCCAGTTTTTATTCAAAAACAAATAGTTCAAAAATATGAATATAGTTGCAAAATATGAAATCTGTCAAACTTTAATAAGCAATAATTACAATAGAGGCACTATAATTGATATTTTTGGAGCAATCTTATATACAAATTATTGCATTAGTTTGAACGAAACTCCTATTTTTTATAACAAAAATTTAAACTAATGCAATCATTTTTATCATTACGAACAATTTTATTAATATTATATTGTATTTTATATTATATTGTATTTAAAAACTTCCGGGAACGCCGGTTGTATAAAATAAAAACTTTCAAGTTTTGTAGATATTAAAATATATATTTTAGCGAATTTTTATGTTATATTTTTTGATTAATTATCAAATTGTTACTATAAATATAAAAATGTAAATATCAAATAATAAAGAATAAAACTATATTTTGTAAATAATATTAGAAAGATTAATTTTTTGGAGTTCACTAATTCCTTGACTATAAAGACGATGGTCGAAAATAGGATATTAACTTCATATTTTTTATAGTTTAAATTTATTTTTCCAGTTTTTTTTTAATAATTTAATGAGCAATGGGTAACTTTACAGTTTTTGAAACAATTATCTTGTTAGACATTCTGCAACATAAGAAACCTCTTCATAATCATTAGAAAAATCGCAGTTGTTTGTGAGAAAATATTTTGTATTTTTTAATAACTTGTAGTCATTTTTCTTTTTATTTGCCCATTAGAGTTAAACAATTTGAACAATTAATTAAAGTTAAACAAAATTTGTTATTTTATTAACAAACAATTAATTTTATTATCTTCAGAATGAACATCATGAATCTTATGAAGGAAAATGACAGCAAAATAATATTAATTAGAGCGGGTGTGTTAAAATACAATAGAAATTGTTGCATAATGAATAATTATAATTAACGAACACTTTAGTTCGCAAATAAATAACGAACACAGCCTACAATAGAATAGAAGATTGGTTTCCGGTTTATGTTTAATCTTGTTGTCTTCTACATAAAACATGTAATGTCTAAACTCTAAAGTGTCTTAAATAATAAAACTAAAACTAAAGTTAAACAAATTGTCTTTTAATATAAACCATAAAAATATATATAAATATAACATGGTGTCAGAAGTTATTGGTGAAAATTAAGTAAAATAAAATAAAAATTAATTTTGTCTATAGCGTGTCATTAGTCGCCATTTTAAACATTCTAGAAAAAATAATTTTATTTCGAAATTGTCTGTGTCACATAAAGAAAATAAAAAACTGAACTAATAATAGTGATATTGAAATAAAGTTAAAAACAAAATGGCAAATATAGGTATTGTAAATCCTTTAAAGGATGACCTAAATTTTAGTGAATGGCTACAGAAATTCAACTTATTCTTAAAAGCAAATGCTCTTGTTTCTATTGGTGATAAAAGGAAAAATGCAATGCTCCTCCAGCTGATTGGGGACAAGTATTTAAAAGTATTCACAACTTTTAATGTGAATGAGGATGAAATTAGTCATAGCGACCTAATTAGTTTATTTGAGCAACATTGTTTTTCAAAGAAAAATGTAACTCTAGAAAGACAAAAATTTTTCAACTACAAACAAAGTAGCAACGAAAATATTGACGAATATATGACGTCAATCAAAATACTAGCAAAACATTGTGAATTTGGTGATTTGAGAGAGCAACTAATTAAAGATATTTTCATTAATGGCCTAAATGATGATCATAAAGCGGTAAAACAGGCCCTATTAATAAAAGAAGAAAAAGATTGTAACACCATGATGGCAACAGCGAAGGCCATTTTGATGGCTCAACATGAAACATCAAATGTCTACAATAAGGTGATGAAAATTAATAATAATAATAATAATGTCAATTCAAGTTTAATTAACAAAAATAATTCAATTTTTAATTTTAAGAACAAATTTCATAATAATTTAAATAATGCAAATAGATTTGTAAGTAACAAACAAAACTTTTCAAAAAACACATGTTCCAGATGTGGTCAAATACATGTTGTTAAATGTCCAGCTTTAAATGTAATATGTAATTTTTGTAATAAAAAAGGACATTTTGAAAAATTTTGTTTTTTCAAAAAGAAAATAAATGCAGTTAATATAAATGAAGCACAAGATTATACTGAAAATACTTATAATTCAGATGTTGCATTTATAGGAATTTTAGAAACAAATAACGAAAAAAATATTTGGTCTATAGACTTAAATATAAACAATATTAAAATAAAAGCTCAAATAGATACAGGAGCTCAGGTAAATATCATGTCCTTAGAAACTTTTAAGTATTTAAATTTGCCTGTTTCATTGATTGTAAAGTCGCATATTAGATTGTCTACTTTCACTAACGAGAATATAGATACAGAAGGGATTTGTAGTCTTGAAGTGTCAATAGATAATAAAACTCATAAAATTGATTTTATGGTAACGGTTGGAAATTTTCAAACAATTCTAGGTTTAGCTTCGAGCACTCAACTAGGAATAATTGCTAAAACATTTTTAGTCACACAAAGTCAGGAAATTTCAGTAGATAATTTAATAAAAGAAAACAAGTCATTATTTGAAGGTCTAGGAAGTTTACCTATTGAAGCAAATTTTAAAATCAATCCTGCTGTACCACCTGTAATAGATCCGCCTCGTAAAATTCCATTCAAGCTGCATGATGTATTGAAAGAGGAATTGGAAATGATGATAAAAAATAAAGTTATTGAAAAGGTGACAGAACCGACTGATTGGGTTAGTTCAATTGTCCTTGTATGTAAATCTAATAATAAGATACGTGTCTGTCTTGATCCAAGAAATTTAAATCGTGCTATTTTACGTTCGCATTACCCAATACCCGACATTGAACTTATTAGAAGTAAGTTAAAAGGGGCTAATGTTTTTTCAACATTAGATGCCTATTCAGGTTTTTGGATGGTTCCTTTGGACAAAGATAGTGCAAAATTATGTACTTTCAATACTCCATTTGGACGGTATAAATTTTTAAAACTACCCTATGGCATCAATGCGGCACCAGAGATATTTCATAGAATTGTGTGTGAATTATTTTCAGACTTACCTGGTGTTGAAATTTATATAGATGATTTTTTAGTCTATGGGAAGGACATGGAAGAACATCAAACCAATTTAAAAAATTTATTTAAAAGAGCGAAGGAAGTTGGTCTTAAATTTAATTTGTCAAAATGTAAATTCGGTGAAAAGAATGTTACGTATGTAGGTCATATTTTTAACGGTGAAGGTATGTCAGCCGATCCGTCCAAGATTAAAGCAATACATGAAATGCCAAGTCCTAGTTCCAAGAAAGACTTACAAAGATTTTTAGGTATGATTAATTACCTAGGTTCTTTCATACCAAATTTGTCAGATAAAACGTCTATATTGAGAGGTCTTCTAAAAAATGAAACTCAATTTTTATGGGATGAAAATTGCCAAAAGAGTTTTGAATACTTGAAATCAGTATTGTCTTCTTCTCCTGTTTTGTCTTATCTTGATCTACATAAGGAAATCACATTGTCAGTTGATTCATCGAAAAATGCTTTAGGTGCAGTTATCCTACAAGACAACAAACCAATTGCTTATGCTTCTAAGTCTTTAACAGAAACGCAACAGCGCTATGCGCAAATTGAAAAGGAATTATTAGCAATTGTTTTTGGGTGTGAAAAATTCCATCAATATTTGTATGGCCAAGTTGTACAAGTCGAAACAGATCATCAGCCATTGATTACTTTATTTAAAAAGCCATTAAGTCAAGTTCCGACTCGATTACAGAGAATGATGTTAAGAATTCAAAAATATGATTTAAAAGTCAGTTACAAACCCGGAAGGCTAATGATTATAGCCGACACACTGTCAAGAGCACCGTTATCGCACACGGAATCGGATATATTGGATGAAGAAATTAAAATGTGTATTAATTTTGTGTCAGCAAATATTGCTATAATTTAATTTTTGGTTTTGGAGTGCGGTAAAATCACTATAGTATAACAAATTGGTTTTTGTATATAGTTGCAAGTTTCCTTTTTGATTTTACATTAAAAAAACTATTTTTCAAAATTCAAAACAAATATATTTTTATTTTATTTTAAATATATATTTTTTTTTTTTTTTTTTTTTTTTTTTTTTTTTTTAATCTAACTTCTAAAAAACAATTTTATTTTTCTTTTTTTTTTTTTATTTCTCTTACACGTGTTTCAATGTAAATATTTTCTCTCTGAGGATGATCGAAAGATTGAAACACGTGTAAGAGAAATAAAAAAAAAAAAAGAAAAATAAAATTGTTTTTTAGAAGTTAGATTAAAAAAAAAAAAAAAAAAAAAAAAAAAAAAAAAAAAAATATATATTTAAAATAAAATAAAAATATATTTGTTTTGAATTTTGAAAAATAGTTTTTTTAATGTAAAATCAAAAAGGAAACTTGCAACTATATACAAAAACCAATTTGTTATAAATATTGCTATGTCTAAAGAAAACATAAAAAACATTATCAAAGAGACAGAAAATGATGAATGCTTGAAAAAAGTAGCAGAATATTATTATGATAATTGGCCTATAAACAAAAATTTAGTTCCAGACATAGTCAAACCGTACTTCAAAATACGAGATGAAATACATGTCCTAGATGGGGTACTATTTAAAGGTTTAAATATAATAGTACCTCAAACTCTTCGCAAGGATATGCTCTGTAAAATCCATGAAAGTCACTTAGGGATAGAGAAATGCCTGCGTTTAGCAAGAGAACTAGTTTTTTGGCCTGGTATGTCTACAGATATCAAAAATGTTGTACAGCAATGTGAAATATGTATGAAATTTTCTAATAATAATAATAAACAACCACTTCTAGCGCATGAGATTCCAGATCTACCATTTGCTAAGGTTGCTTGTGATTTGTTTGCTTACAACGGAAAGACTTATTTAATTCTAGTTGATTATTATTCCAAATTTATAGAATTAGCTTTACTTAATTCAGGCTCCAGTGCTTCTCAGGTTATTATTAAACTAAAATCAATTTTTGCTCGTCATGGCATTCCGCAAGAGTTGATATCTGATAACGGTCCTCCATATAATTCTGATGAATTCAGCAAATTTATGTCAAATTGGAATATAAAACATGTCACGACTAGTCCATACCACTCTAAAAGTAATGGATTAGTAGAAAGATCAGTTGAAACTGTCAAAAGAATGTTTGAAAAATGCGATGAAGATGGTACTGACCCCTACTTAAGTTTGTTACATTATAGAACTACCCCAAAAAATGATTTTTACTCTCCGTCACAGTTATTGATGTCTCGTATGTTACGAACCAAATTACCTACTCATTCTACAAAATTAAAACCGGTGATTATTGATCCAAATATTTTTGAAAACCAAGTTCAAAAATCAAAAAATTTAATGAAAGAACAACATGACAAAAATTGTACTAATACATTATCAGATCTCCAAGTGGGTGAATTGATATATTTTAAAAAAATGCCAGATTCTTTTTGGGTGAAAGGAAAAATAGTTGATATTTATGAAGATAGTCCTAGGTCGTACAAAATATTATCGGAAGATAATGTAGTCTATAGAAGGAATCGTTTATTAATTAAAGTAAGACATTCTAATAATGCCGATGAAACAATAAATAATGAAAAGGCTTCTCAAAATAATTCTAATCTAAAAGCTCGTAAAAATAATAACATTGAAAAAAATCAAACGATTGGTATTCGTAATAAAAGAATTATCAAAAAACCAAAGAAATTGGATTTATAATTTAATATATAATAAATATGTAATTCTTTTTAAAAGTTTTATAATTTAATGTAACTGGATGTTTTAATTTTTTAAATAAAACTAATATTATTTTTCTTTTCTAAAGACAATTGTCAAAATTATATTTAAAATTAAAATTTAAAAGAAATAATAGTTTGTAAATCAAATACATTTGAATTTTGTAATTTTATGTGGCATTATTTTGAAGTATGATATAATTGTACTTTTTGTGAAAAAAGGGCGTGTTGCATAATGAATAATTATAATTAACGAACACTTTAGTTCGCAAATAAATAACGAACACAGCCTACAATAGAATAGAAGATTGGTTTCCGGTTTATGTTTAATCTTGTTGTCTTCTACATAAAACATGTAATGTCTAAACTCTAAAGTGTCTTAAATAATAAAACTAAAACTAAAGTTAAACAAATTGTCTTTTAATATAAACCATAAAAATATATATAAATATAACAGAAATAACCTTAAAAAACTACTTTATCGATAAATTTAAATACCGTAAACTGTTCGAAGCCTTAAGCTATAAAAAAAATATGAATAAGCTATAGAAGTAAAAACATTAAAATGACAATTAAGGTCTTGTGGTCTTTTTTCAATGTCATTAGAAATTTAATGTCTTTCGCTCTACTTTACCGACAGGTGGGAGCATTCAATGTAAGTTAAGGACTTAAGGGCTTAAAATAACCTTGATTTGAACAGGGTAGTGTGGCAAATATTGGTTTTATTACAACTAAGAAAATAAATTTGTTATAATTACGAAAATAACGTAAATAAGGTGAAGAGAACAAAGAAAGTGTTATTCCAGTTGTTTGTTTGCATAAAATTTATTTTATTTTTTGTTTTTAATATTCTAATTGTATTGAGTTTGTGTTAAATGTTGCAAATTTACGTAAATTAAAATAATATAATTATTAAAACAAAACATTTTTACATTTTGTCATTTCTTTGTTTTCTTTAAACTTTCTGGAACTTAAAAATTAGTTTAACATTAGTTTTAAATTAAAAAAAAATTAAAGTATTTATTTGATCTACGAAACTTATTGAAAATGTGTGTTAAACCATCTACTAGCTAGTTAGTGTTAAACCATCTACTAAGAAAATGAAAGCAAATAAAAATAATCTGATACCAACAAAACATTAAGATGTTTGTAAGATAACTAGAAAGTATTTTTTCGATAGATATGTCGTCTTTGATGTACCCAACAAGATATTAAGGGACAGAGTAACCTGGAAATATGTCCCAGAATATGCAAAAGCTTTTACAAAGCATGAAAGAAAGGCAAATCTACCGCTTTAAATTTTCCACTCAACAAAACCTTTAAGTTTTCCACTCATTTAACTACGGTATAGTAGAATTTTTTTACCAATGAATTTTTGACAGATACCACGCAGCAAGAGATAAAAGATGAGACAAAAAGTAAAACAGAGATGTATTATTTATTTTGGGATAAATTTGTTTTGAAAACAATTACATTAGCTAAATTTCTATTCCTAGTTCGTACCTTTTGTTTGTTGTTTTGTTGTGACATTTGTTTACATAGGCGTCGTTATTTTTATTATAATTATTTTTAATTATCAAAATTTTGCTATACTGCCTACAAAATCATTAATATTTTTACTAGTTTTTGGTTTCCTATCATAATTGGTTTAATTTTAATAGTAATTTATTAATTTTATGCGTTTTTTTGTCCATTTCAATGGTACCCCAACAGTTTTCTTAATATTTTAATCTGAGACACTGAATATTCGCACATGCGCATATGAATATGCGCATAACGACCAATTTTCGTGGTAATTTTTTCTAAAGACATTGATTTAATTCGATGTTAAAACAAAATTCAACAAACTACTTAGATCATCGTTTAAAAGTGTATATTTATTTGTGGTTTTTTTTAAAATCAAAATTTTGTGTGTTATTGTGTGAACGAATGAAAAAAACTATATTCTGGATTTTTTAATTTATTGCTCTGAAATGGAGTTATGCTATGCCGGCATGAATTTTTGTTCATTTCTATTGGTTTACAAAACAGATAATATATGGACTATCATATTCTGAAGAGAAAGTTTTAGGATTCCAAACAGATTTTTTCTACGATTTTTCCTGCGCCCTTCCCCTCCCTCAACTTCGAACATTACAAAAGGAAACATTTGAAAAAATTAACGGTTAGGAAATATTATAAAGATTGAACGAAAACTTTAGCGGTCGGCTCATCATTTGAAATATTATTTTGAGAGGGTTAGGAGTAGAAATGTTATTTGAAGGAGGTTGGGGGTATAAATTTTGAAAAAAAAATTATATTTGAACTTGGCGAGTTCATATGAAAGTTTTCGGCATATTTTCAAAAGTGTGAAAAAAAAATTCTAAACACCCCCCTCCCTTAACTTCGTACTTTACAAAAGAAAAACATTGAAAAAAGTCATGGTTATAGGAAATATTTCAGTTAGGAGTAGAAATTTCGAAAAAAAGTTCTAGTTCAAAACAATTTTTTTGTAATTTTCAAAAGCAGTTTTTGACTTATTTTCAAAAGTAAAAAAATATTTTTCTATATTCAACCCCTAATACAAGTTTTTTTCAAAATTACAAAAATATTACAAAAATTATAATAAAACCAAAAATTTAAACTTTTTCAAACTTCATAAAAATATTCAAAAAATTATTACAAAACAAAAATTGATCTTTTTCAAAATTCTAAAAATAATAAACAAAAATTATAACAAAACCAAAAATTCAAACTTTTTTCCAAGATGATTCACACAAAAATTTCTTAATAAACACTGCCCTAGTAATTACAATTTTTTTTAAAAAACGACATTTAATCTGCAACAACTTGATATTTTCAGACTGTTCCTATCAGTTGGGAGTAGTTAAAGTTGGGTAGAACCATATTTTATGAATAGTTGCATTCTGAAAAAGCAATTATTGCGTTTTATATAATATATATTCACAAAAGTATAATTAACATTTAGTAAAATAACTCCTAATAAATAAAAAGAAACTCTGAAACTGATTTATAAATATTAAAATATATTAAATATTAAAAGATGCATAGTAGAAAAAAACGTATAATACTTTTAAACGTATAAAACTTTTCTTTAAAATGAAACAATTTAAATTTGAAACAAATATAAATGAATAAAACAAAATAATTAATTTATAAAATAATTATAAATTAAATATAAATATTATATAAGTAATTATAAATATTTCAATATGCAATTTTTTCAAACTTAAAAGTAAACAACCGTCATTAAAATATACATACTAATGCAAACATATTTCCAATCAATTTTTGTTTTGCATTCTTTTCAACAAATAATTTTTAAATTTATTTGAAAATATGAAAAGAATTCCTCATGAAAATATCAAATTGTCAAACATTCCATTTAATTTCATTTTTCGTACGAAATAAAAATGAAAGATCTTATAAACGAAAATAAAAACGATTTGTTCTGAATTCCAAATTATATTTGGAATATATGAAAGTCCCAACTCCACTCCATCCAACTCCACTTTCAAATTACACCAAAAACCTGAAACACTAACAATGGAATAGAAATATAAAACAAATCAATATAATTAGTAATTACTAACATATACTGCTGGCTATCTGGTATTCCAATTTACAATATTTATATCTGTGAGGAGAGTATACCCTGTTTTTCGATGATATTATTTTTCGCTGTAATGATTTATTAATTACATCGAATATTTTCGATGTTATGATATTTCGATCATATGATTTTTTATTCGATTTAAAGAATTTCGATGATATGATTTTTCGATTTTATGAATTAAATTTTTGATTACATGATTTTCGGTAATGTCATCTTTCGATGTAATGACTTTTCGACGTAATGAACGATGATATGATATTTCGATCTAATGATTTTTCATGAACGTTTATAAGATCTTTCATGGTTGTATGAACTTTCGGTCTTGCGATTTTTGATGATTCGATGATTTGATTTTTCGATGTTATGATACGGACTCAAAAAGTTTCCAACATTTCCGTTTGCATAATTACCAATACAAATCTCTACTTCCATATAAATGTTCAAAATGTTTCATCAAAAACACCTTTCACAGCGATAGTAATTAACCGTTCAAATAAAATATTTTCATCAAACAAACCAACATAACCAAAAACTTTTAATGTCATTTCTCTGAAACATATTCTATCATTTTCCAAATAAAATTCATAAAACGAAAATTAGTTGTTCTAATGAATCTAATTAAAATCTTCCATTAAAGAACTTTTTTATTTTTCACTACCAACATAAAAATTTTAAAAATTACTTTATTTTTCTAATTTAATTATTTAATTATTATTTTTATTTAAAAAAAAAAAAATAAGTTCAAGGAAAAAGTTTTGTTCTAAAAAACAACAATATGTACACAAACAACAAACCACAAGCTGACAGATTTTATAAAATGGCATAAAAATTGAAGAATTTAATTAAATCTTAAAAGAAGAATTGTTACTTTATATTTAACATAAAATAACTTAATTGTGTGTTAGTTAATTAAACTGTGGAAAAAAAACTATAATTTAATTTAAACATGAACATGATTTTTATAAAATTGAATAATTTGATTGATTTTTGAAATACGACATCTGTTTTCGAATGGAACTAAAACCGTAGCGTTAAACACAAAAACCATTAAAAACATTCTTATCTTGAACTTTTAAAATTGGTCCTCGTAAGAAAAAAAATCATCTCTGTTTCAAGTAAGAAAGCAATAAATAAATTAATTGCTTTTTCTTCTTAGTTGGTTTTAATTTATTTAATGGCAAAATTATTTTCTGTAAAATCAATATAATAGTACATTATATAACAAGGTTGAGAAGTAAGCTATTATTGACCGAGAACTTTTAGATTCTGAGGCGCGTAGCGCAGAGGGATATAATGTTCGAGGTCTATATTAGTCTTCTCAACCGAGGTATATTCTTTTTAAATTCTTTTTAAATCTTATTGAAATTTTCGTAAAATTAACAAATTACTTAACAAATTTCACCTCTCGAAATATATACGATTGCTCAATAAGACAGCAATAGTTAGCGACGTAAGAATTCAATGATTTAGTAGTTAATCCATTTGTGACCAAAGATGTTTTTGTGTTTTTTTATGTTTATATGGGATATTTTGGATAAAATAAAGGAACTAAAATAAAAATCTACTGGCGCGAAAATGAACCAGTATTCATATACTCATTACTCATATTTGGGTTAATATTAATTTCTATTTGCAATGCTGACTTCTCATGTTGTAAGTTGAGCAGTAAAATATATGAATGATCAAGTGGAACCAGGGAAAAACTTTTTCATCTATAAACAAATAGAAAACAAAACAAGAAAATGCTTATTTTATTTCTACGAGTTTTGAGCAATTTGAAACTATTGGCACTTAACGGGATCATTTAATAAAAATTATATAATAAATTGAAATTGATTATTGTTTTAAAAAAACGTTAACGCCAAATTATTACAATTTTATAAACGTATTTGTATAAAAAAAGTTGTCTTTGTAAAAATTGTTTGATTTGTACATTTTATTAAACTCTTCAAAAACTTTCCATAAATTTTAAAAAACTATTTGTAAAAACTAACATATATATATGTGTTAGTTGTTAAAGTCGCCTTTGTTGTTGTTAATATTACAACAGTTTCCTTAATAGAAGGTTTAATTCTTTGTAAATTTTAATAAGTTCCTTTTCTGTCCTTGATATCTTCTTGGTTTCACCGTCATAATTTTAAATGCAACACTAAAATTTTAATAGTGTGCTTAAATTATCTTTTGCTTGCAGAATATGTTATACTTTTAAATATGGACTGAAAAACCCAATACGTTAAGATAAATCCGCAATTTTTTAGTTTTTTACTTGCTGTGCAACACATTTATTTTATACTTAACTCTTGTTTAGTTTTTTAAAAATACATTTAAAATCAAAGATATCAAAATTCAATTGGTAGAATTGTAAAAATGCTGAAAATATATATTTTATTTGTAGTAGAAAAAAAACACACGATCTCAGCTTCTGTTTTCAACTTTAATTTATTTTTATTTTTAATTAATATTTCGCCTAATTGTCATCATCAGAATTTTAATTTTAATTTAATAATTTTCTTACATAATATAAATTATCATGTCTACCTAGATGTAAAATGAGTGGCAAATGAATTGACCATAATTGTGGACAAAGACATTGTTAAACATTATAAATAAATAATAACTCATCTACATAAATTAATATATAAACATATTAAAAGTATGACTTATCTGGTCTTAAATTTACAATTGTTTGTTTAATTAATTACATATAAGAAAAACATGAACCATTTACCTTAATCTTAAACTTATTTTATTTTTTATTTATCACTTGATTATGATTAATTAGTTGAAGATCTTAAATAACTTATGAAATGAAAATGCGAATGACTTGGTATTATGTATTATCGAACGCGAGAATTTAAGTGATAGTAGTCTCGTCTAACTATTTGGATGTAAACTAACAAGAGTTCTAAAGATACTAAATATAAGTGTTCTAAGCCCGAAATTCGATGATCTATGGGATATTTAGGTTTCGATACCTTCTTTTTATCCAAAACGGTTTAGGTGTTGTATTCATTATCTTCTTATATATTAATACGCTAAAAAAAAAACTTTGAGGAGCCTAAGGCTTTTTTATTCGCAGATGGATTCATTTCAAATTTTCACTGCTAACTGATATTAGTGTAACTTAGATTTTAAAGATTTTTCACACAAATCGGGTCATAAACAGAGTTTCGAACCGAAATGTTTTCCGTTTCGGTTTACGGTTTCGTTCCGACTATTATTTCGTTCCGGTTTTCGGTTTGGTTCCTTAGTTTATTTTTTCGTTCCGGTTTTCGGTTCGGTTCCGGTTCAGTTCCGATGTCAAAACCAAGAATTTTCAGTGTTCTTATGCAAAAATTCAAAAGAAACAGCTTCAGTAATTATTGAATCTAGAACATCGATACAGGCTTCAGTAAGAAGTTTTTCAGACATAGTACCGTAATATTTTGAGGTTTAAATTTCATGTCTAATAACGATTAACGTTGGAGTAAGTGTCATTACACTACTTGAGCTTAACTTTGATGGCAGATTTCGTTTACATGAAGCTTTTGCTGATATATTAAGACATTTTAAAATTTTAAATTCTTTTTTATGAAACCGTTCAATATGCCTCTCAAAATTTGCTGCATGGTTTCATGGTATTTTAAAAAAATGTAATAAATTTTGAAATAGATTAGAAACCAAAATTGTAGTACCTATAGCAAATTTTACATGCAAAATGAAAATCTTTTACTCCTAATATATGAGCAGCTTTTTGTTAGAATTTTTTTTTGTTTTTTCACTGCAAACCGTTTTACATGAACCGTAAATAAAATGATTTTTTCGTTCCGGTTACGGTTCATTACATATAAAAAATTACGGTTTCGGTTACGTTACGGTTCAGCCCAAAATTTCGGTTAATAACGGTTTTCGGTTTACGGTTCGGTTCCGGTTCGAAACTCTGGTCATAAATAAAAAAGTTATAGACGAATTAAAATGTATTTTTGAATTTAACGGCCCCCCCATACAATATAAAATGGTTTCGCCCAAATCACATATTTTTTTTGTTTCACAAAAACGATACGATGTTATTTTGTTATTTTTTTATACATTTTATTTTAGTCTTCTTATGTACATTGATGTGAATGCATGTGAAAATTTTGTTCTGTTTTTATATTTTTTTTTTTCACAAAAACGATACGATGTTATTTTGTTATTCTTTTATACATTGTAATTTGTATTTTATTTTAATCTTCTTATAAATATCTAAGGAAGAGTAATAGTATTGGTGAAGTTTGATAGTGTTTGCATTCTAGCTGGGTGGTACTGTTTACAATTTGCATATTTACATTCTCATTTCTCAAAACAAATAATAGAAATAATAAATGTTACATATAAATTTAAAAGCTTAATATGTTTGAATAAAATATTTCCTTATATTTACAAATATAAATATTTTTAATTGTCCATACAACACAAATTTTAATCATAGTGAATTACTTTAAGAACACCTTATATTCGGCTGTGATAGCGTTTGAAATTTTGTTTGACAACGATGGATTAAGAAAAATTACATTAACGATACCATGTTATTTTGTTATTCTTTTATACATTTTATTTTAGTCTTCTTATGTTCATTGAATGTATGTGAAAATTTTGTTGTTTTTTATATATTTTTTTTTTCACAAAAACGATACGGTGTTATTTTGTTACTAAGATGGCCCGGCATGCTTCGCTACGCTTATAAAAAAAGATTTTGCGTAGACATTTTGTTGACGTAGAAGTAATGATTTCAAAAAGTGGTAATGAGAAATGCTAGCATATAATTTTTAATTTTTCTTTTTAAATATATGAATGAAAAATAATCAGAACTCAGAACAGCTGATCAGTTCGGATATATGACAAATTAGCGATCAAATAAGTTAGAGATCAAATAAGCTTACTTGACAACTTATTTGATCGCTAATTTTTCATATATCCGAACTGATCAGCTAGAGTTCTGATTATTTTTCATACATATATTTAAAAAGCAAAATTAAAAATTATATGCTGGCATTTCTCATTACCACTTTTTGAAATAATTGCTTCTACGTCAACAAAATGTCTACGCAAAATCTTTATTTATAACCGTAGCGAAGCACGCCGGACCCTCCTAGTATTTATTATTGTTTAGACTTTAGAGAGTCAAATTGTCGTTAGTTGTTCATGTTTTTGTAAATGTTGATTAGCGTTTTCTGATTGAAACTCAAGAATTTTGTATCTGTTTTATTTTTTACCGTATTATTCTGGTTTAAGTAAATATGGATCACTTCTAAAGTTTCCCGCACTCAAAAAAATAAAAGTCATTTTTACAAAATGTTTATTAATATACAACACACAAATTTTTTTGATAAAACTACAATTTCTTTCCTTCAAATCCAAAAATAATTTGTAAATCAAATAAATTTTTCGTTTTTTAAATAATTTTTTTTGTAATCTACAATATTTTTGGTAAACTTACAAAAAAATTTGTGAGTTGTACATTTATAAAAAATTTGTAAAATATACTTAGTATTTTTTGTCTGTATCTCTGAAGTGAAGCTGTTATGAGTGAGACTTAAAAAGTCGCTTGAGAGTGGTGCTAGAAAAATTGGTCTGCAAATTAACTACGATAAAACCAAACATATGAATATTTCAAGAGCGGCTGAGAAGAAAGATTTGATGTCCGGCGATGAACGAATTGAGGGAGTTGAATATTTTAAATATTTGAGATCCATGCTTTCCTCAAACAACAGCATACCTACAGATATAAAAGCTCGAATCACTACAGGTAATCGAACTTTCTACTCAATTAAACCTCTCTTTGGATTACCGTATGTATCAACTAACACCAAGCTCAAGTTATACAAGACATTGATTAGACCGGTTGTGATGTATGGGTCACAAACGGGGACCCTTACACAAAATGGCGAATCACATTTATCTATATTTGAGCGGAAGATCCTACGCTACATTTTTGGTCCACTTTAGACAGACGATGGAGAGTATAGAACGCGATATAACTTTGAGATCAGAGACCTTCTTGAGGGTTCAGATATAATAGGTTGTATCCGTTCCAAAAGAGTTGCTTAGTTTGGGCATGTTCTACGAGCCGATTCACAGTCTGGAATGATTAAAAAAATGTGCGTTAGTACGCCATGGAGTGGGCGACCGCGAGCTAGACCACGACTGCAATGGGAGACGAACGTAATAAACGATCTTAAAAAAATTGGCTGCCATGGTAATTATGTCGCTGTTGCGAACGACCGTGGTGAATATCCGAAGCTGATTAGCTTGGTAACGCTCCTACATGGAACATGAACGCCACAAAAAAAATTATTAACTAAAATTAAAATTCTGATGATGCCAATTAGACGAAATATTAATTAAAAATAAAAATAAATCAAAGTTGAAAACAGAAGCTGAGATCGTGTGTTTCTTTTACAAAAAACTACTACAAATAAGATATCAAAATGTTAAAAAAAATTTAAATTAAAAAAAACGCACAAAAATATTTAAATTAAAAAAATTTTCCGTTGCTCGAGTTATGAAATCAAAAAAATATTGATAATATTCATCGTTAGGTTAGTTTTACAAAAAAAATGTAGAATGTGATTTTGCCCATATTTTAAGTTTCAGTTTGGATTCATTTCAAATTTGGACAAAATGCCCAACTAGCAAACTTACTTCTCAATTTTGAGTTATACCAGCTTTAACTTCAATAAAGCTTCGCTAAAGCTTCTAAGTGGAAGCTTGTTATATTTTACTTCTATAACGTTTCGATACAACTTCCACAGAGAAGTTCTTCCCACCACCGGAGTGAAAGCTTCTAAAATACTTCTATATTTAATATTAGTAGCTTTACTGAAACTTATATACACAACACTAAATAAAGCTTCCGAAAAAGGTTATAGAAGTTATAGCTGTCATAAGGAGTGTAGTTGTTTCGGTTGTAAATGTTTAAAGATCTTATAGAAGCACAGCTGTCATAGTCTAAAAATTGCTTCAATATCTGAAATGAAATATGTCAAACTGACGAAAGTTATCGCTTCTATTATTTCAACTAGAGGAGCTTATACGAAATTGGAATCGTTTCGTTGTTGTCAGAAAAGTATTGTGCATAAGGTGGTTTTTGTTTTTTAATCTATTATATAGACATATTTTGCACAATATAATATATTCTTTATTTAGAGTCTTGAAATAGAAAAAAAAATCAATCAAAATCATAATCAACTAGAGAATCAGAATCAGAAATCAACTAGAGTGGAATAGAAAAAATGGTATATGAATTTTCTTTACATTTTTGACAGCCAAGCTCGTCATGAAGAACTAAGATGATACAAAGTTTCATAATTTAGTCACTCTATTACAATAATTTACAGCAAATGGATGGTGTGATATATCGGTGCTGGTATTGTTATTATCTTATATTTATTAACATTCTTAAAAAATAGCTGCGTTTATCAGTACCTTAATACGCATGTTGTTGTGACACCTATTAAAAATCCAATTACGAAACTTTTCATTAAAAAAAAAAAATTTTGTTCAAATAATCGTGTAAGTGCCCTAAAAGTTAATGATTAAAAAATATAACCCGTTAATGTTGCTATACCTTAAATCTTTGAACTAATAAAATAAATAGAAAAAAGATTTGTCAATATTCTTTTACGTCTATTAAAAAGAAACAAAATATTTTAAGAACGTAAGTCTCAGATTATGATTTCATCGCTAAAACCCATTGAAGTTACATTTCACATACCTTTTTCCATAAAAAGTAAGCCCCTGAATTATACTATATTTTCTACATCTAAATTAAAAAACTAAATTCTATGGAAGTCTTATAGAAGCTATTGTTATTGTACCTACTATCAAAGATATTTATTGTCTTTGACATTTAAATTAACCGATTGGATAGCGTGCGGGACAAACGATCGAAGGACCAGAGTTCGAAACTTGATTCGACCGCAAACAAAAACATAAATTAAAACACAATATAGTAACATAGCAATAACAATAATTACGTTAAAAAAGTGCAGCAGATATATAAAAAACATTGTAATGTTTTTTGTCACTTTTTTTAATAGCTTCTATAAAACTTCTAAAGATTGGTTAAAAGGAGCTATTAGAAGCACTTTACCAAAGCTATAACTTGTGAAACTATAAACTCTATTCAGCTTGCATAACTGCTTACAAAAGACCATACCGAAGTTATTTCCGAAGTCTTTTACAAATCATAGCTTTGTTAAAGGTGGAGAAATTTCTCCAAATGGCCTTTATCGAAACCGCTTAGAAGTTTCAAAGAAACTATGAAGGTGGAAAAGCTAGTTTCGATAAGACTGTTTAGTGTTTTAAAAGAAGTTAAAATGCTAGTTGGGTGGCGGGGGGTCTCCCGAAAACCTCTAAGTTTAAATCTTGAATAAGTTCTAATCCCGGACTATGATCTTACTGAAACATAGTCTATAAGGTTTTAGTATAGATTCCAATATTTCTGCATACCAACTTGCGGTTTGTCACTTCCGGTTAAAAAGGTTTTTTCCAGGTGTTTATCCCCAATTACCGATCGATTTTCATGAAACGTTGGTAAAAGCTTTCAAGTAACATGAAAAAGATTTTATCAGCTTTTGGAGTACATTGGATAAAGGGTTTGGGGGTCCACCATACAACAGGTGGTTTTTTCCACAATGTTTTTATGTTTATTGGGAGCATAAAACATTCGTTCGTGAATGAATTTTGATGACACTTTGGAAAAACGTGCAAACATGTATGGCAAGGAACTGATTAGTTTTTGAGCGATAGTGAACAAAGTGGTGGGGGGTGTCCCATACACCTGTTTTTTTAAAGCATCAGTACCTGATAATTGAATTGGATGAACTTAGTACATGAGCATTTAGTACGGTTCACAACAGTTCTGCATCCCAACTTCCGGTTTTTCACTTCCGGTAAAAATTTTTTTTTTGTAAATTTTCAATTTTTTTCAGTGTGTTTATTCACACTACAGCTTACAATAATGAAGTGATTATGATGAAACTTATGGAAAAGATTCCAATTAGTGTGAGAAGATAATTACCATCTTTTGGGACACATTGATCAAAGTCTACCATACAACTGCTGGGGGTCTACCATACAACTGCTAACTTTTCACACTTTGTTTTAAAGTTTGTTGGGAGCATACAGACTTCATTTATTAATCAATTTGAATGACACTTTGGAAAAAGGTGGAGACTTAAATTATAAAGAACTGATTAGTTTTTGGACAATATTGGGATAAGTGGTGGGGGTCCTCCAGAGTCCAGTACACCTGTTTATTGTTTCAATGCTTGATGGTAGCATACAACATTCGTTCGTTAAGTAGTTTTGATGACACATTGCAAAAAGATGCAAATGTGTATGGCAAGGAACTGATTAGTTTTTTAGCGATAGTAAACAAAGTGGTAGGGGTTCCTCAGAGAACCTGTTATTTTGGAAGCTCAATAACATCTGTATCTGATAATCGAACTGGATGAATCTTGGTACATAAACATTTAGTACGGTTCACAACAGTTCTGCATCCTAACTTCCGGTTTGTCACTTCCGGTTAAATTTTTGTTTTTACTTTTTCTCGTACAACAGAATTTATGTTTGTTGGGATACTACTGCTTTCTTTAATATTTTTATTATTAGAACTACGAAGTCTATAACATTGGTTAGCTTTTAATTAAAGTATTTGATGGATATTAGCTCATTGTATATCCAGAACACTATGTTTTCAGAGCTGTGGTGAAGTCAGCCTATGCATCAGCGTCGCAATATTTTGTAATTAGTTTTAGACTTACAATTGACACAAACAACATAAATTTACCAAAATATTTATTACAGCATTGAAAATAATTTGTATTTAATAATTTTTAAAATTGGTTCGTAGTTTTAAAGAAGTTTTTTATTAAATTCAAAAAAACCGATTGTAAGAACTTTTGTAAAACGATTTTGTATTCTATCGTTAACAGTTTTCAAGTGCTCCTTAAAGATACATTGTCTACTCCTATGGTTATGAAAATGAACTTTAAAGTCGGCTTTCTTATATACACGCCACGTAAATCAAAAGTTATGCACTTCTACCCAACTAATATTTGGATATTAAGACTCTACTCCCCAAAATTAAATATAACGATGGTAAGAACACAGTTAGAACTGTGACATAGCTTTTTATTACATATAGTAATAATTTTAGGAAAAGTTATTCCAATAACAGAAAAATTGAAATAATTTAACCATAAGTAAAAATCTAAATTTCAGATGCAGTGGTATTGTATTGCCTTTATTGTATTTATAAAGAAATATATGTTATATTTCGATGATAATATGTTTCCTTTCTGCTTTTTTATCGTAAGTATTTCTGTAAGTTTAACTGTGTCGCCATGTTTTAGTTTTCTGTTTTGTTTTATATTAACTTCTAATTCCCGTACATCGAGGTGAGTGTGAGTAAGCTTCACCCAAGTGAAATTCGTTAAGCCTGTTGGAACATCCCGCGTCACGGTATGTCAATTTATTGGCAGATTTATTTTTGTCTGAGTGCCGTGCCATCATCTTAAATCCATTTTTCAAATTTCACAGATATAAAACATTTGTTTATTTGCCGATTGTCAACGCTTATCTTCAATATCGAAAAAATCGTTTAATTATTACAACTTTTTCGATTATTACAACAAATGTGATTTATTGTTCTGATTTAATTATAAAGAAGCCGCATTAAAATTTTATCGTTAAAAAGGTTCTAAAGTTATTAGATCAAACGATAACGAACTATCATAGAAAATAGAATTTAAAATAATTTAAAGTAAACTTAAAATATTTTCTTTGTGAAAAGCTAATTTCCAATTAAAATTCATTTTAAAAATTCCTGCTGTGTATAAAAAGTGGGGGAGTTGTATAGTTATAGTTTTTTTTTTGCTTTAATTTAAAAAATATTTTTTTAAAAGCATAGAATAAACAACAAATACAAGTACATAGAAAATAAGGAAATTGTTTTCCATCAAAGAAATGTTTTTGTTTAATAAAAGAGAAGATTTTGAAAGAAAAATGGGAAAACTGGGAATATGCAATACATAAAATTACCACAAATTATTTATTTTATTATTATTATAATCGAAGGTATGTATCTCATACCTCAAAATTTGTTTTCGGTTATTTTAAAATTCAGATTGGATAAAAAATTTCTCTCATCAGTCAATGTTGGAAGTCACATTCGGATTTTATTAAAGAAAACAATTTGCGCAAAAAACAAAGTATTATGATCCACAATAACTCACGATTTAGAGTGGCAAAAAAATATGACGTTAGTGTCATCAAATATAGATTTCTTGAAAATAACACATTCGATTTGAATCAAGTTTGGCTTGACTCTAGGAGTTAAACAACAACAACAAAATTTATTAATTAACCAAATTATTTTCACATTTTTATGTTACATTATAACTCAAGCTGAGGTGATCCAGTATTGTTTTCTGTCTGTATCCAAATTAAGATTTTTTTGTCATGCATATATAGAATTTCTTAATATTTCATTACGCACTGGTGCGCAATTAATACATTACTTTAGTTTAACTGGTGTTATCATAATATTGGTGGCTAGTTAAAAATTGCTTAGTAAAAATAAAATTCACATAATTTATTTTTACCGTTTTTTTTGTTAATGGTATAAATTTATCACTTTCACCGATCGAAAAACCCATTTATAATTTTTGAAATTTTTTGTCAACTAAAACTTTAATTTTAACAAAAACATAAACGCAAAAATGACAAAACCTCTTCCTTGCAAATGTTATCGAAATTTTTCATTCAGAGATTTATTTTGTTTCATATAGAAAATATGGAAATGTGTGTAATAGATATTTTCCAATTTTTCATAACGAATATAAAAACGACAATAAATTATTATTCAATTCATTGTGTATGGAAATATTGTTTATGTCTAAAAAACAATAATAATAGAATATTACGTATCGAGGTGGAAAATATGTCATTTCTGTCGAGAGAAAATACAGTTAACCGAGGCGCATAGCGCCAAGGTTAACTTAATCTCGAGACAGAAATGACATTTCCACCGAGGTTTGTATACTATTTTATTCACAACAATTAAGTAAATATATTTATTATAAAAATAAATTTTATAATGAAAATATACTATGTTTAATGTTTATTGGCATATTATTGATAAAATCATAGTAGGCAAAATAAACTCAAACAAAATTTTTATACAATAAATTCAATCAACGTTTTTTTCTTGTATTGATTGTTTCAAAATCAGCCAAATATAATTTGTGAAAATGTTTGATAGTGAAATGGATTGTACTCCTCCAGAAATACGGAATGCTGCCCATACAGCTTCGACTGAACTATTGCCCGATAAAAGTAAGACGCGATACATGAAATCGTATCATATTTTCAAGTAATTGCAAAAAAATTAGGAACATTTCAGAAAATGTAATGCTAGCTTTCTTTAGCGAAATTACAAAATCTAAAAAGGTGTCAACACTCTGGGCAACATATTCGATGCTCAAAACAACTCTAAACATTAACGAAAAAACGGATATATTCTAATTTTCCAAATTGATTGCTCTCATGAAGAAACAAAACACAGGATATAAACCAAAAAGATCGAGTGTCTTTGGAAGAAATGATATTAATAAATTTTTAGATGAAGCTCCCCTTGAGTTTCTTCCTCAGAAAGTGAATATTTTTGAAGTTTATATTTTAAATTATATACTTTATTTTTTTGTTTTTGTGTAGGCTGCATTAATTATCGGAATTTCCGGAGCTTGTAGAAGCGACGAGCTTTATAAAAGAAAAAAACTGAAATCGATGTTTCAGAAAATAAAATAAGCGTCACGATTCCCTCCTCGAAAACCTACATATCCAGATCATTTGCAGTGACCAACATTCAGTGGATTAATATCTTAAAAAATTACATTGAAATGAACAAGGGTAATGATATAGACAGATTTTTCTATCAAATCAGAAGTGGAAAAATCACCAAACAACCATTTGGGCATAACTCTATTGCACAGTTTGCTAAAAAAATAGCGGAGTTTTTGAAACAGAACAATGTGGGCACGTTCACTGGGCATTGTTTTAGACACACCGCAGCTACATTGTTTGCAAATAATGGCTGTGATGTTTTGCAATTAAAACGATTGGGGGGATGGAAATCTAGCTTTGTAGCCGAAGGATATGTAGAAAATTCTACGGATGGACATGAAAAAATTGCAAACATGTTGTCATCTGAGAACCACAATTTTGGAGAAGGCACATCTATCTAGCTTGAATAGTTTCACAAACAATTCGGTGCAGAAGTCAATTTTTCGTCTGATCGGAAACAAGGATTGTCATTGACAATAAACGGCCATGAAAATTCCAACATAACTATTAATTTCAATAATAATTAATATCATGTTTTTTATTTATACTTTAAATTATTTATAAATCAATTAAATACCCAAAATGAAAACATTTTAAAGAAAATTCTACTTTAAATTCCGGATTAGGGATTATAGTTGCATATTTTATGAAAGTTTTACTTGTTTGTTTCTTGTATTTTCTATTCCCTTGCTAATAATTAAGAGAGATGAAAAAGTGAGACTCTCGTAAAATGTGCAATCGAAATTCCTACTCAGGTCGAGAAGTGTTACTTCCCAACCAGTTGGGAAGTAAAAGTTAGCAATCAAGTACTTCTCAAATTTTAAAAAGTTGGAAAACGACAGATTACTTAGTTGTTGTGAATAAAATAACTTGCATAACAAGTTCTTATGTATACTGTTCATGCAGATCTTAAGGCAGTCGCACTTCTAGAGAGAGTTAAAAGAAGTTGAAAAACACGTGAAATCAGCAAAAAAACATGCAATTTTGGAAATGAGGTTTTAATTTTGTATATTTAGGTATTGGAATTCGTTGACATCAATATTCATAACGAATATAAAATCGACAATAAATTATTATTCAATTCATTGTGTATGGAAATATTGTTTATGTCTAAAAAACAATAATAAAAGAATATTACGTATCGAGGTGGAAAATATGTCATTTCTGTCGAGAGAAAATACAGTTAACCGAGGCGCATAGCGCCAAGGTTAACTTAATCTCGAGACAGAAATGACAATTCCACCGAGGTTTGTATACTATTTTATTCACAACAATTAAGTAAATATATTTATTATAAAAATAAATTTTATAATGAAAATATACTATGTTTAATGTTTATTGGCATATTATTGATAAAATCATAGTAGGCAAAATAAACTCAAACAAAATTTTTATACAATAAATTCAATCAACGTTTGTTTCTTGTATTGATTGTTTCAAAATCAGCCGAATATAATTTGTGAAAATGTTTGATAGTGAAATGGATTGTACTCCTCCAGAAATACGGAATGCTGCCCATACAGCTTCGACTGAACTGTTGCCCGATAAAAGTAAGACGCGATACATGAAATCGTATCATATTTTCAAGTAATTGCAAAAAACTTAGGAACATTTCAGAAAATGTAATGCTAGCTTTCTTTAGCGAAATTACAAAATCTAAAAAGGTGTCAACACTCTGGGCAACATATTCGATGCTCAAAACAACTCTAAACATTAACGAAAAAACGGATATATTCTAATTTTCCAAATTGATTGCTCTCATGAAGAAACAAAACACAGGATATAAACCAAAAAGATCGAGTGTCTTTGGAAGAAATGATATTAATAAATTTTTAGATGAAGCTCCCCTTGAGTTTCTTCCTCAGAAAGTGAATATTTTTGAAGTTTATATTTTAAATTATATACTTTATTTTTTTGTTTTTGTGTAGGCTGCATTAATTATCGGAATTTCCGGAGCTTGTAGAAGCGACGAGCTTTATAAAAGAAAAAAACTGAAATCGATGTTTCAGAAAATAAAATAAGCGTCACGATTCCCTCCTCGAAAACCTACATATCCAGATCATTTGCAGTGACCAACATTCAGTGGATTAATATCTTAAAAAATTACATTGAAATGAACAAGGGTAATGATATAGACAGATTTTTCTATCAAATCAGAAGTGGAAAAATCACCAAACAACCATTTGGGCATAACTCTATTGCACAGTTTGCTAAAAAAATAGCGGAGTTTTTGAAACAGAACAATGTGGGCACGTTCACTGGGCATTGTTTTAGACACACCGCAGCTACATTGTTTGCAAATAATGGCTGTGATGTTTTGCAATTATAACGATTGGGGGATGGAAATCTAGCTTTGTAGCCGAAGGATATGTAGAAAATTCTACGGATGGACATGAAAAAATTGCAAACATGTTGTCATCTGGGAACCACAATTTTGGAGAAGGCACATCTATCTAGCTTGAATAGTTTCACAAACAATTCGGTGCAGAAGTCAATTTTTCGTCTGATCGGAAACAGGGATTGTCATTGACAATAAACGGCCATGAAAATTCCAACATAACTATTAATTTCAATAATAATTAATATCATGTTTTTTTATTTATACTTTAAATTATTTATAAATCAATT
The DNA here is from genome assembly GCA_963693315.1 of Diogma glabrata. Taxonomy (NCBI): domain Eukaryota; kingdom Metazoa; phylum Arthropoda; class Insecta; order Diptera; family Cylindrotomidae; genus Diogma; species Diogma glabrata. The sequence goes on along the minus strand of OY856187.1, from coordinate 44,951,723 downwards.
AAATACCCAAAATGAAAACATTTTAAAGAAAATTCTACTTTAAATTCCGGATTAGGGATTATAGTTGCATATTTTATGAAAGTTTTACTTGTTTGTTTCTTTTATTTTCTATTCCCTTGCTAATAATTAAGAGAGATGAAAAAGTGAGACTCTCGTAAAATGTGCAATCGAAATTCCTACTCAGGTCGAGAAGTGTTACTTCCCAACCAGTTGGGAAGTAAAAGTTAGCAATCAAGTACTTCTCAAACTTTAAAAAGTTGGAAAACGACAGATTACTTAGTTGTTGTGAATAAAATAACTTGCATAACAAGTTCTTATGTATACTGTTCATGCAGATCTTAAGGCAGTCGCACTTCTAGAGAGAGTTAAAAGAAGTTGAAAAACACGTGAAATCAGCAAAAAAACATGCAATTTTGGAAATGAGGTTTTAATTTTGTATATTTAGGTATTGGAATTCGTTGACATCAATAAAAAAAATTTTCTGCGTTTTTAGTTTTTTTTTTTTAAGCCCTGTCTTAAGATGCAGGGTGTTGAAAAATCAAGAAATTGCTCGACCCTGGTGTATTGAAATGGCTCTACAGTCAAAACTATCGGACTGATTTTAATGTTATATAGCTCAAAATGTAGGTATTATAGAGCTAATAGAGCTAATAATTCACATTATATGACCTTGGACATTTTCTTTTAGAAAAATAACGGTAAAAAATTCAAATTCGATTTTCCACAAACACTTTTTTTTTAAATTCTTGATTTTTTAATATGTGAAAGGTACATATGTTACTAACATTATATAAAAAATTCAGGAGGGGAAAAGTTTTTGTTTTTTTTATTAATTTTATTGCAACACGCCTTAAAATTTTTCATCATAAAAAAAAGTGGAGTTTAACTGTTTTTTTTTTGGATTTACATATATGTTTTTATAATAAATTTTTAATTTTAACTCAAAATAAATATTTTACACATTTTTTATCATTTATTTAATTTTACATTACTAAATTCGGTAGAGCTAGAATAACGTCTAGCTAAGATAGATCCATCATTTGTAGGAATGTATGAGTGATATCCTCGTGTTCCAGGAATTGTTTTTAAAAATGCGTATCTTTCAGCTAGTTGATTTCGTTTTGCAATGTAATCTGCCTCCGTTACATAGAAAAAATGCATGTTGTCTTGAAAATTGTCTGGAGCTGCTGCCCAGTTATATAACTCCAGAGGTGTTGATATAACTTTGTCGTATTCTTTCTTAAGACTCGCTCTAGCTGCTTTTCTTTTTACTGTTCCTCCAATTCCATCACAAGGTCCTTTACCGTGCGATGTTGCATGAAAATGCCACTCACATGCTATTAGTCATTTAAATGATGCAGGATCGTAGAAAAATTATTTTTATTTTTATATTGTGAAGCAGCGCCATCAGAAATATAAATAATCCAATTTTTTGTGTAGTGGGTTTTGTGTTTTGCGAATTTTTTGTGAGTTGCAATTTTGCAGAAAATTACTCGTTCGTAATACAAAACTACCAGGTTACCATTGGAACAATAAACAAACAACAATTCATCATTTCGTAATATATTACACGGATGCATATGAAAAATTACAACATACCAATTTCATTATAATATCGGATTGCCTTACTCATGACAGCGTTGCTGTGAATCTCTTCATAGATAACTTAATTGATTTTTTAAAAACAAAATTTCAAAAAGTTTCAAAAATTATTTATATTTCTGATGGCGCTGCTTCACAATATAAAAATAAAAAGAATTTTTTTACGATCCTGCATCATTTGAATGACTACACACTCAAAAAAATATTGCAGGTAAGATTTACAAAATCGTTTTGTAAAACTGCTAACAAAATATTTTTGTGAATTTACCAAAAAATCCTAAACTTTATAGAAAATTTTGTATACTTTTTTAAATATGAAAAACATTTGTAAACTTACCAATTGTTTTTGTGATTTGGATTAAAAAAGTACAAAATCATAAATATTTCTAATTACAATTTTTTTTTATTGTTTTGACAAAAATATTTTTAAGATTATGTTGATTTTTTTAAATCATAAATCATGTATCCATAACAAAATGAAAATCAATTGTACAAAATTTTGTAAAATTTTGTGAACAGAAAAATAACATTCTACAATTTTTGTTGTAAAATTTAATACGAATATTGAAGATTTTTTTTTAAACTTTACAAAGAGACTTATGCAATTTAAAAAATCAACAACTATTTTACAAAAAAAAAATTCTTTTTAAAAACACTTTTATTAAAGTTTATAAATTGAAGTCATAACGAAAATTGGTATTAAACCTTTTCAGTTTCAATCTGGTTGTCTAAGTAGAAAAGTAATTTTTTTTAAATTGTGCTAATTTAGTGGTCTATATATAATAAATAGTGGTAGTGATAGTCCCTAGTTTGAACAGTATTAACATCAACGTCGTTTTAAATAACACCTTTGATGGTTAATACATAATAATTAATATGATGATGATATTATGATAATAGTTTAAATTGTCGACTACGTTCAATTTTGATGGACCATAATAATGTAATAAAAATTAATCAAAATATGGCGACTTGCATAGCAGGACAACTGGCGAGCTATAATAAATCCGTTCCTTACTGAATGTATGGTAAGTTGTTTAAGTTTTAACTTAGAGTCTACATTCTTTATATATATGGGATGTTTTATCTCAAACGCATCAAGGCTGTGTTCAAAATTCTATCAGTCGTAAAAAATTTGTTTATGGCGCAAATATAAGCAAGATTATAGAGGTTCTTAAACTGTTTAACTGCTATACTTGTAAAATTCATCGCATCTTTTAATAGAAACCGTTTTTTCAATTTTTTTAACTATTATATCAAAATGTTTAAGGGTATGTTCGTGTTTAGCAAGCAAAGGTCAGAAAAAGGGTTCAACTTTCAACGACAAATAGAATTTTGAGCTCAGCGTTGATCCGTTTGACGTGGTACATTCCATACATAGGTCAAAATCACGAATTTTAAACCTGAAATTCGGTTTTTTAACACAAACTTTTTGATTTGTTTTAACTTTTTTTTACAGTGGAAGAGAAAATTAAAAACAACATTTCATAAGGAAGAAAAGTTTTTGTAATCACGAGTGATTCTCCCTTTAAGTTAGGTGTAATTTTAAAAACCACGAGTTTTATATCGTCGCTTTAATAATGAAATAACGTATGCCATATATACGTTGTTATTATATAACAGGTGCGCTGCATTCCCCATAAGGATGTCTATAAAGTGGCTTTTTAACATTTTCCAATTTTTTTATAACTGGGGGTGAAAATTAATATATTGTTAATTAACGTACATGCAAATTTGAATTTGGTTAAATATTGAAACAGCATAAATGCATGTACGATATTTCAATTCCTACAGAATAATAACTTGGGTAAAATCAGTGTCGTATACTTTACATTATACATTACGATCGCCACACGAAATGGTAAATCTAAAATATTGTATAAGCATCATTCATGACTACATGATATACCGGTTCATATAAATAAAAAATTGTAAGAATATCATGCGTTAGTTCAATAATAATTAGTTTTAGGCTTAATCGTTCTTCCATGCAAAATGAAATAACGTATATGAAATATGAAATAACGTATAAGGTACCTGATTGACTTTTCACCTCTTTTTAGGTAGAAAAGCCAGCAGGTACCAATGTGAAATTTTAATATGCTGTGGAGAAATTAGTCAAGATTAATTGGTAGAAATTTTTTTCCAACATCTTTATTCATTCAATAGTGCTGCCGAGTTTACGAAAATCAGAAAATCGAGAAATCTTTAAACCCAATTATCTCGAATCTACACTTTTGCGAATACGTTGTTTCATTATTAAAGCGACGATATATGTTCAATTTGATGTATTTCACTAACAACTTAGCTGTAGCTTTCAAATTTTTTTTGTTTTAATGAATGAGTAAGTCTTTTTTAATTAAAATAAATACAATTACAGTTTTTGATTATTTGTTATAAAAAGTATTAAAAAATAATAAGGGATGGAGGGTGGATATCTCCGTTAAATTTTATTTTTTGCCTTATAATTTCATTACTTTTCTACATAATACTAATCATTTAGATTTTGGCGATTTTTTTCAAAAACTATGGAAATTTTAAAAAAAACTAAAGAGATAATAATTTATTCAAAAATTTCTATAATTTCCAAAAAATCTCGCACAAAACTCAATTTTTTGTGAATTAATAAAGTTTTAAAATTATAAAGGAAAATATAAAAAACAATCGATGAGATATAAACCTTATTATTTTTTAATTTTGCATAGTAAATTGTTAAACAATTATAACTTAAAATATTATTATCAAAAATGTCTTTTTTTAACCTTTAAACACAACAAAAATTTTTAAATCTCATAGCTCATTAAATTAAACATTTATAAAACTCGTGCTTTTTAAAAACTAACCCTAGTTATAAAGGGAGAACTGTTCATGACAAAAAAATAATTGTTCATGGGCAGAACTAAACCAAAATTGGAGAAATACTTGTGTTACAAGACTAAAATTAATTAAATTCAACGCCTCAACGGGAGATATATTTCTTAATTTTTAACAGTAGAGGAAACCATAGGGTTAGAAATTGGTAAGCATAAACATGCAGCATGTAAGTTTGATGAAAAAGTTGACAAATATTTATTTTTTAAATTTGTTTACAGACCGAAAAAGATTTAAAATGGCAAAGTAAACCTATGCCACAAGAAAAAGTAAAACCATTTAGTGACGTAGCATTTTTCTCAATATTATAACAAAAGGATAATCTGCGATTTTATTTCATTTAATACACTACGTTAATATCACATTAAGTGCCGAAAGAAAATGTAAAACAAACATGTATATCTTTCTGTAGGATTTAGTGTTCCGGATCCCAAAAAAGTTTCCTTTTCCTGATGAGTTAGAGAAACTGCGATTTTTAATTTAGTAATTTAGTAAACAAAAATTCATTCAACATACCGAATAGGCTTATAAAATATTGTAAAAAATTTTAACTAGAAATTATTTACAAAATATAGCAAATGTATGCAAAAAAAGTGTTTTATTTATTAACGGAGTTCCCATATGATATATGTTCATGTTTATATATATATATATATATATATATATATATATATATATATATATATATATATATATATATATATATATATATATATATATATATATATATATATATATAATATTTATATATATTACAAAAAAATATTATTAAATCCATAAATGCTTTTTGTTGATACTATAAAAGGGTTTGTACTTTTTCTAAAACTTTTGTGAAAACAATTTGATAAGTTTTATAAATTTCACAATATCTCTGATAAACTTAAATTTTTAATTTGAAGATTTTACAAAATATTTATTAAGCCAAAAAATATTTCTGCCATTTTCATAATTTAATTTATAAACCTTAAAATCTTTTGTTGGATGTAAATAAAAGAATTTGTAGTGTTTATAAATAATTTTTTTCACAATGACAATATTTATTGTAAAAATGTAAATTTTACAAAAATTTTTGTGTGTTGTATATTTATAAAAAAATTGTAAAATGTATGTAGAATTTTATTAGTTTCACTTGGTTTTTTTTTTGAGTGCAAAATAGCATGTGAGTGGCATTTTCATGCAACATCGCACGGTAAAGGGCCTTGTGATGGATTTGGAGGAACAGTAAAAAGAAAAGCAGCTAGAGCGAGTCTTAAGAAAGAATACAACAAAATTATATCAACACCTCTGGAGTTATATAACTGGGCAGCAGCTTCAGCCAATTTTCAAGATAACATGCATTTTTTCTATGTAACGGAGGCAGGCAAAACATTCATTCATTCAAACATTCACATTCAAAACATTCAAAACATTCAAAACAGACATTGCAAAACGAAATCAACTAGCTGATAGATACGCATTTTTAAAAACAATTCCTGGAACACGAGGATATCACTCATACATTCTTACAAATAATGGATCAATCTTAGCTAGACGTTATTCTAACTCTACGGAATTTAGTAATGTAAAATTAAATAAATGACAAAAAATGTGTAAAATATTTATTTTGAGTTAAAATTAAAAATTTATTATAAAAACATATATGTAAATCCAAAAAAGACTGTTAGTTTTTCAACTCCACTTTTTTTTATGATGAAAAATTTTAAGGCGTGTTGCAATAAAATTAATAAAAAAAAACAAAAAATTTTCCCCTCCTGGATTTTTTATATAATGTTAGTAACATATGTACCTTTCACATATTAAAAAATCAAAAATTTAAGAAATGTGCATTTCTAGAAAATCAAATTTGAATTTTTTACCGTTATTTTTCTAAAAGAAAATGTTCAAGGTCATATAATGAGAATTATTATTTTGATTAGCTCTGTTCAATACCTACATTTTGAGCTATATAACATTAAAATCAGTGTGGTAGTTTTGACTGTAGAGCCATTTCAATACACCAGAGTCGAGCAATTTCTTGATTTTTCAACACCCTGTATCTTAAGACAGGATTAAAAAAAAAACTAAAACCGCAGAAAAGTTTTTTTTATTGATTTCAACGAATTCCAATACCTTAATATACAAAATTAAAACCTCATTTCCAGACCTTGCTGATTTCACGTGTTTTTCACCAGAAGTCAATTGAATTAACAATCTAAAGTGGGCTATCCAAACATTTTGTAAAGAAACCATGTATTTTTAAAAATCAACAATATTCAAATAGTGCGACAGTGAATTTGTGTTGAAATGAAATCATAAATTTATATAGGTAAATTTTGGGTTCAAAATCACTTTTCAAATGCAATATTAACTCCATAAATTTTCTACTTTTCTACGCCACAAAATAATCTTAACTCAACCCTAAATGTATATGTATAGTTTCACTTTTCATTACATTTCGTTGTAGGAAAAGTAATGAAGATATTTGAACTTTAAAAGTACTTAAGGCATGGAATATAATTTTATTATTAACGTATCACAGTGGTTGGTTTCAATAATATTTATATAAAGTATTTAAGGAAAATTTTCACAAGTTAAAATTATAAGATTTTTTTATACTACAGCTCTTTTGCGCAACTCAAAGCTAAATCATCAAATACAAGATTTCCAGTTGCAATGTTCAATTCAGCTTGTTTTGTCACCATTAAAAGCACAGAGATGCGTTTCGAAATTAACCACGGGTAACCATAACGTAATAATGTCACTAATACCATAATTAAAATAGTGACGTCAAGTATTGAATTAAAACTTTTTGGATAATTATGGGATGACATTTGGTAGAGTAAATTACGTTGACCGCAGTTAACCGTTAATTTCGAAACGCACCCCAGTTTGTTTCAATATAATTTTGAGTTGTAATTATTTAAATTAAAAACGTGTTCCCAGTGTGATGAGTGTTACTTTTTTAATGCAAGCAAATTTTTTTAAAATCAGTATTAAACGTCTATGCACACACAAAATAAATTGTTTACATTTATTTAAAAGAGTTATGGTGAATTTTGAATGTAAGTTTACTTCCCCCGCTTAAGCCGCAATTAGACTATTACAGAACTCTGCTTGTCGTGCAATGGTAGTGTATAAAATATTCATTACAGAAAAGTTTGGCAATGAACTCATTGCAAAACATTGCAATGAGTCAATGCAATGTTTTGCAATGAGTTCATTGCCAAACTTTTCTGCAATGAATATTTTACAATATTCCATTGCAGAAATATTGCAGAGTTCTGCAATAGTCTAATTGCGGCTTTAGTGCCGAATTAAATATAATACATACAATAGAATACATACAGACAGAATAATTTTAAAAAACTTGCGATGAAAGAAAAATAGGCAAATTTTGAGAAAAATACAGTAATGTGTCTGTTACTCGTAATTATACGTTTTGTGGGGCTGGGAGTGAGGCGGGCTAACACTATCGCTTTTAAACCAATCGAGTGGGATGTAATCTGAAAGAGCGCTTAATTTACGTAACGGTCTAAACATCAAAGGTTTATTTCCGATGGACTGAGAGTGCAAAAGGGTTTAAAATTTAAAAGAATATTAAAATTAGGTTCCTTAGATTAGATTTTAGATTTTAAAATTTTTGTAACGTGGCATTTAAGGTGGGGATAGGGATTTACAAATTGTAACCATTTGTAGCATACATGAGGTTGGCGTCCAAAATCATGAAAGCTTACGTTACGTAATTTAGGTAATAGGTACAGTCCCTTATATAGGGTATTCATTTCTTTCAAAAACTAACATAAAAAGTCAAAGTTAAATATTATTGTCTCATATTTGTTTTTTATTAACGCTATCCAAAACCAACCAAAATTATTCCCGAAATAATTGTTTCTTTCCTTTAATATATTTGACAAATATAACATCCCTACCAGTTTTCTTAGATCTTTCTTAAATTAATTTTCTTACTTGTCTTTTTAGAACGATTTTATAACAAAATTGTCGTTCCTTTTGGAAAACAACTATGAGATATATTTTTAATAAAAACAAGAAAAACAATATCAATGCTATTGTGCACCTTAAGGGAATTTCAAAACACAAATTTTTATGGTTGTTTTTAGGTTATGAAACTTATTTAACAAACTACATAAATTCGTGGTGTTGTCTGGGGGAATTAATATAAACCGCAAAAAATCTCGTAATTGTAAGACAAAAGTAAACAAAAATTTTATTGCAGATAAGAATATAAATCAATTAATCCTTTTTATTTCATTTAGTTATATTTTTTTTAATTAAATGTGTTTTGGAGTAGGAATTACTATATTTGTCACAACAACACACAAATACCATAACCACACATGTTTCCGGGTTTTGATGGACGCAAATTTTTTAAATACGGTCCTGTTTCAATTGAATTTGAATGGAATTAATAAATCAATATGTCATAACATAATGTCAATCTTAGCCGTGTTCGATTTGACTGAAACAACTGAAGCAACCGAAAAATTAAACGCAATTGTTGTTGTTTTTTCAGTTGTTTCAGTCAAATCGAACACACTTCTTGTTACTTTACTTTTTTCAATTGGATTACTCCAGAAGATGGCCTAACAAGCTTATATATATTTCAACAGTAAAATTATAAAAAACTTTGTTTTCTTTAATTTTTTATTAAACTTATTAAATAAGTTATTTGCGTAAAGTAACAAGAGATTGACATTATGTTATTTGAAAACTTACGCCAAGTGCCAACGGCAAACGGTGTTAATTAAATCAATATGTAATTATAATCTTATAAGAAGATAACGTGACTAAGAAGACTAATTTATCTTTACTACTTTTTTTAACAAAACAAAAGCTATGCCACAGGACTTTGGAAAACAATTTTCTTCTTTCGAAGCGCCATTGTCGATTCCAAAAACCCTTTATTTAATCGTCTCATGTTTTAAATTGAAATAAATTTGAAAAAGGTTGAAAGTGGGCTGCAATGAATATGTAAACATACGAAAATTTATGTTTTGATTGAATTTTCAGAACCTAATCGAAAATAGTTTACGTAATTATTTTAAAATCTCAATGTTTACACTTTACATGAAAGATTATACACATTGTGAACATATATGTATACACAATCTGAACAGCATTTTGAAATTGTTATTTTTCTAGATGATGGGAAGCTTGGGGTTTTGTGTTGATATTGTTTTGATCTAATTTTATTTATGATTATTTAAAATATTTAAGGACTTGAACTGAAAGAACTAGGGAGTGTTGTGACTAGGGGAGTGTTGGTTATGTGATTGTAGGTTAAACGCCCAGTTTTATAGTTGTATAATGATTTTATTAGTTTAAAACAACGGTCAATTATTACTATAGTTAGTTAGTCAAGTTAGCAATAAACCCGAGATCGGGAAATGCATAGTATGCCTACCACACCAAGTAAAATAGGAGAGGCACACCAAGACTACAATTAATAGAATAACGAACATGACTAAATGGCGAACAGGGTTCAACAAGAAGCCACATGTCATAATTTGCTTCTCAAATTTATTTTTTTTTAATTTAACTCCATTGTTCGATATAACATAACAAGAACGTGTATTATATCCTCGATTATACTGACATATTAAATATGAAAAAAATTTCCACACGGAAAATGAGTACAAATTCAGCTCATTGTATATGAATTTTGATGTAATTTTTGAAGTTTTATAATCACTACATAAAATGGAAAAAAAAATTTCTATTTGTATTAAGTTTCTTGGTCTAAAACACAAACTTGTTCTACAAACGTTCAATCATCTTGTGTCAGAAAAATTTCAGACTTATTCCATTATGGGTGGTTGCTGTGTTCAACAGACCTTCAACCATCATGTTTCAGAAAAATTTCAGACTTATTCCATTATGGGTGGTTGCTGTAAAATTGATGACTTGATTTGAACAAATACTTCTCAAAACAAAAGTTAAATGACTGTGTAATAAGAATAAAATAAAATAAAAAAGCAATGATACAAAACACATCTGCTCTTTTATTTTTCTTCCCAAAAAAAGCTATTTAATTTCTATTTTAAACACATGGAGTAAGAGGAAAAAATAATCTACTGAAATTATTTTACTCTTTATAGTTTATAGAAAGATGTTTATTCTCAGACTTCTACAATTAAATATATTCGATCCTTATTAAAAAGTAAATCATTTTTAGAATAAAATATATTTAAAAATTGTAACGACCGAGTTTTACTCTAAAATAAGAAAATTCATATGTAAAGAAATTCGCTAATGGTTTGCTAATTTGTTTCGGTTCCGGTCTTTAAATTGAAATAATTCATTTCAACAAACATAAAATATTTATGTGTGCTACAAGTCAGTCAATAATATTTTAACATTTTCTCAGTTAATTGCTTTGTTGCCTCACACAATATCAATAAATAATATATGTTTCTGTCTATATAAATGATGGACATTTTTGTTTGTAAAAGTTAGTCATATGAAGGTAGAATTATTACGGAAGGTAAAACTATTATCTGTAGTTGTAGAGAAATTGATAATTGAGATGATATATGGAAATGGTTGACTTCCATTATATTTCAGATGATGTGAGGAAATTTTTAATTTATGTGCGATGAAGAGTATAACAAAGAAAGAAACAGGAGATGGAGAATTTTACTAAATATACTCGATCATTTGTTCGATCGAGGAGATTATGTAAATTTTAATCAAAAAGTTAAGATGGTGATCAGTAGTATTATTGTGTCACCAGTTTTAATATAAATTGTTTTACTAATTAAATGTCAAAATTAAGTTGAAAAAGTTAAATTATTATTTTTGAGATTAATTTTTTGTGGCACTTGTATTAAGTTTTTGTGGCGTAAGATTGTAACTGGTAACAATTTAAAAAAGAAATAGAACAAAAAAAAATTTCAAAATTTTTTGTAATAACAAATAACACTTTTTTGTAATTTTAATTATGAGGGTGTTGGTTGTTTTACCATACCGTGTATTAGAAAAAAATTAAATAGATGGTGGCCGAACAAAAGTATAAGGGATGATTGGGAATTGGATGTAAGAGCTTGTTTTGGGAAGACAAAATGGAATTGATTTTAAGGCATCTGGACAATATATTGAGGATATTAGTAGACTAACAATTTACATGGATTTGAAGCGGATCAGCATATATAATTTTACTGTAAGTTTTATTTCTTTTTGATTTTATTTATATAATTTTTGTTTGTGAGTTTTTTTGTGTTAAATCATTTTCTTTGTTATTCAACCAAGATTTTTAGTTAATATTTTTTTATAAATAAGAGATTTTCATATTTTCTATACTCTTATAAACGTACATCTGTTTCCCTTATTCTTCTTATAGTACGGTTCGGAATTATCTTCATGCATTTTTCAGACCTATCAACCCGTTTAAATTATTTTATATCTTTCTTTTGATTAAAATAAAAAACAGAAATCCTTAGGGCTTAGATACACTTTTTCCTTAATTGGTTTCTGAAAAATGGAAGCCAATAAATCATAACTTCTTGAATGCAAGAACCTTTGGAAATTATGTGTGGGAAAATAATCATTTATTTTTTACGTTGAAAAGTGGAAAGTTGGCATTTGGACCTTGGATCAAGTGGTGAATTATTTATTTAAAAGTGATTAAAAACGATTATTAACAGGTCGAAAAAATTGAAAAAATATAATAAGGTGAATATATATGGACTAACGCAAAACCCTCGATATATTCTTAGCCTGATTGTTTGACGTCATATTCAAAAAACAAACCTTGTGATATGCACAAAATGAACTAGTGTTATTGATTAATTTTTTTATATGGAGTTTCATATTTAACGATGGCGCTAAATTTTGTTTATATTGAGATATTTCAAAATGGAGCTATAGGTTCAGGATTTTTCTGTGCTAAAAAAACAATCAGGCTTTGAATATATCGAGGCTTTTGGCCAACGTGTTGTGAAAAACTGTTTTTTTGGAAGAAAAAGTTTCACAACCCGTTAAGTTAGCACATAGAAATGTTCACTTAATTCCTCAATCATGCAAGGCACTCTATAAACATGTGGGGATTAATATATTGAACCAATTAATTAATCTCTATACAAATTAATCGATCAAATAAACGATCTCGGTCAGTTTAACGAATTTAATTTAACGAAATTAAACCAGAGTTTACAATTTTATTTCATTCGAGCACTCATTTCACTCTTTAAAATAGCATTCACAAATTAAAATGTTTATAATTTCAATATCGTTCTTCCTCGAAGAGCAAAATTTTTAGTTTTTTCGATTTCACTTCTTTGGAGTTTTTATTTTATTTATTTTCTTTTTATTTTCTTTCATTCATTTGTAAAAGAAGAAAATTAGTACTTTTTGTCATCCTTTTTTTATAACAATATTTGCAAAATTGAACAAAACATTTACAAGAATAATTTATTTTTTACGTTGGAAAGCATCAGTTTTGAAGTAAAAATTAAATGTTTGAGCATTTGAAAGAAAATGTTTATTTCAATTTAGGATTAAGAACGATATTTTATTATTTTCACTCCTGTATTCGGGAGTGTTATATTATTTTTGATTTACTCGCTCTAAAAGAACGAAATAAAGGAGTGATATAAGGAACGTTTTAAACTCTGTATTAAATTAAAACGAACTACAACACCAAAAAAATCAAATATCTTTTTCCGCACTCGAGCTTGTTGACTTTAAAAATTAATTAATTAATCACTCTTGGTACGACGATCCTTGGTGCAGTTAGTTTTCAATTCAAAAATCAAATTGTATAATTATTATAAAATTTAAAATTATTATAAAAATAAATTTGTATTATTTCACAAATTAGAAAAATAAATATAATTAAATTTTGTTATAAATAGTTATTTCAAAAAATATTATTAAAATGAATAGTAAATAAAAACATTGAATCCCGGAACACGATTTATCAGTGGTGACCCCGAAGTGATTGGGCCACGCAACCTTCTGATCTAGAGATATAAATTAAATGGATAGGGTTCCACTTTGTTTAGCAAGCAATTACACCAAGGATTGCTCGCTAACGAAGATTGTGATATCATTGTTGACAAATTATCAACTTGCCTATTAGCATTGTACTGGTATGAGATTTTTATAAGTTAGATGATAATATTTTGAGATTTATTTTCGGAATATTTTATGAAGTAGTCGACCTGTATAATATGCGTATACATTACGATCACATACTGTTAATACAAAAATATATTTATCCCTTAAATTTAAATATCATCTCTTGATACGAACATGCATACTTCAACATTCAAATTGTATTGTTGTCAAAATCATACATAAACAAATTTATCAACATGATATAGCTTCAACTCCAAAAAGGACTTGAATAAAATTTCATTTTACGGTATCTAAGTGGTCAATTGAAACATGAAAAATATTTTGTTATATTATTGTTATTTTTAATTAATTTCAATTATCAATAATTTGCAAAGGGTGGATTTATTTCAAATTACTCTTCAAATAATATGAATATATTTTTAATATACATTTATTGGATTTGTTATTCATAACAAATGTAAATTGATGATTAAGTAGTACTTCTTAGTAGTACTTTCTTATTTTGAATAAAATGATTAAAAACCAACAAAATATGTTTAATATAATTTTGATTTTATACTAAAAGAAAATTGTAACAATGTGTAACATAATATTCTTACAATGAACAAAGCAGATTAAAAAGAAAAAGAAATTTAATCACCATTGGCCTAAAACTATTAGATGCTCCGATTTTAGTGGAATTAATTTGGAAAAGTTATCCCGTGTTTATTTTTTGTCTATTATTGGTAATTGAGCTAACCAGTTGAATAATTTTTTAATTTAGCGCTCCTCCATTAATGTAAACGTACAAATCTAATTCGATTAGTCTATAATTCAGATCGTTGGTAATAGCATAGCAATTCCCAATTCAAACATTAAACAAACATTAATCGGGAGGAAAATTATGATCTCAATTTGTTGGTTACCACTAGGTTAACTTACTTAAGTTCATTTACTTAAATATTAAATTACATACAAAATAAAACACGAAATACAAACACAATCAAAAGAAATAAGTGGTTTTTGTTTTTGATTTATGCATTCAAATAGTATATTACATAACTAGTGCTGTAAATAGCATTTTACATGCAAGGGAAAATATTGCAGTACCTTCACGAGCATGGAAAATGGTTTGCAGCTCGAGGTTTGTTATATTTTACTTTTGTTTGTTATTGTTACTTTTTCTACGACTTTGTTTTAATGCCCAAACGCATATAATTACTTGAAAAAATGAACTACCAATTATAAATTAAATGCAAATAGTTTACAAATTGTGGTAGGCTTTGCATTATTCTGTGTCAAAATGAATTGAAATTGTTTTCTTATTATCTTTGTTTCAGCATTGCGGTCATATGGAGAGTAAAAATAAAACGTTTTGTTTAGGTCAATTAATAATAATTCTTGATTTCTTTATTATTTAACATAAACCAAAATTTATTCTTATCCGTTAATTCATGTATGTAGTTTATCGACGTTTCGATGTATTCTAAACATCATCATCAAGGATCTGTTTGTGCGAAATTATTATAAGATATTACTAATACATAAATGTTAAATTCTATTAATAGTTCTATGTTACTTACATAATCCACAAGATCAAACAGATAATTATTTTAGTTTATTTAATAAATTATTTTTTTCAAAAATTTTTGTTTTTGTAAAATTGTTTTACATTTTTTTGGTTTAATTTTCTTTGTGTAACTTGATTTGATTAAACTAAATAACACATTAAAAGTTGATTTGATTAAAATAAATAACATATTACAATTTTGAATAATTTATGGCACAAATAATTATAAAACATGCACTTAGAGATTGAATTAGAAGTATGGTTGCTAACTAATTTAAAATTATTGAAATATTTCTATATGTAACCGATAGGCTTACCACCTTTGAATTTTTCCAAAAGCGTATACATATATATTTTGAAATAAAATAATTAAATGAATTTTTTTACTCATATATTTTATTCATTTTATAAGTTAATTGGAAAAAACGATAACAATATAAACAAAATAAATATATTAAAAAATGTCTTACTTTAATTGACTAAATAACATATAATAACATAGGGATGGGTTTTTTGTGAACAAATTAAGTTTAAGTACATATTGGAAATCACTTGAATTTTGCGATTCGAAATAACTTTTCATTTTCTCTAAAATTCCTTCAGAAAAAATTTTTTGTGTTTCGTTGAGGATTCGAACTCACATTCATCAGAGACACATGTTCCTATTTCCTAACCAAAAATATAGCAATAAATTGACTTTATGTCAGATACTAAGTTTCGTATTGATTGACAACAATCAATAATGACTTTACACTCGTGATTTGGAATGTTGATTAGAATGTTGATTTAGATGTTGACGATTGATTTAGATGTTGACGATTCTCTCATCCTATGAATTCATACATCGTAATATCTTGAAATTTTAAACAAAAAATACCAAACAATATAATTACATAGTTAAAATTTTTATAAATGGTAACCAAATAGTATAGGATAGAACCAAATATATAATGTAAAGCTTTGATTTTATATTTTTTGTTCGATTTTGCTGCTTCGATCAATTTTTTATTAGACTTATCTTTTTTCTTAATAAAACTTGCAAATTCAGTGCAACTCAGTGGCTGATATCTAAATAGGCTAGCTAGGCTGTAGTCTACGGCGGCAAATTTTCGTAGGCGGTAAATTTTTGTGCGGAAAATTTTAAAAATATAAAAATTTTTCATTTCTCCGCATGGAGGGATCAGTTTTTATTGTTTTGAATTTTTTTTTTATTTTTGATCTACGGGTGTGACAACCCCGCGTACTCCAGTCCCTGCTATTGACATACGAGTTAACGTGAGATATCACATACCACTGGCAATAGCAGTGAGATATCACTAGCCAAAGTGACATCTTAGGGGTGGTGGCAGATGAACTGTATTCAGTCAACGGTACCACCCTCAATCTTAGCTGTGAAAATATCCTTTTGCCTCTTGGGGGAAACGAGCCTTCATATAACTATGTGTGTTCTTTAATCTCCAAGAAAGACAGTGCGTCACAGGATCAAGGAATATGCAACCGGCTGGATTATTGGCAACTACATTTTTGTTTTGTTTCAGCAAATTTTTGTAAATATTTGCTATTTACTTTTTAATTTACTTTTATTTTCTCTATTCTATCATAAAATATTGGCCTATGTCATATTTTGTCAGTGATAGGATTTTTTGTTTAGTTATCCATTCTTTAACTAAAACTATAAAAATTAAAAAAACAAAAAAAGAAAGATTTACGTCCATCAACACCTTTGAACGTATGTTGTTGTGGGACCTTGGTCTTAAAAGGTTTTTATGTATTATTGTGACACATGTTGTAATTCCTACTCCACAACACATTTTATTAAAAAAAAAAAAAATAGAAATCGTTTCGTGGCGGCGAGAGCCGCCCGCCACTATAAACAGAGTATCCAGATTAATACTAAGTTTACACCAGGATCTAATAGGTACATACTATACTTATTAGGTCGACTGTGGTCGATGTGAACAGTTAACTAAAAAGTACGTACCAAATATTTGGTAGGATGATTTGCTACGTATCAAATTAGGTACGTAGCAAATAGGTATTATTTTTACGGTGTGAACACTAAAATTAGGTATGACATTTAAAATAAAAATAAACCAACTTATTTTATAAATATATATTTATGTTTGATGTAATTTTTTTGCTGAAATTAAAAGTAAAATAAATTTTAGCATTAATATAATAAATGTTTTCAGTTTTTTATAAAAAATATATATGGAAATTATTTTTTCCTGACCAAAAAATTAACAATGAAAAGAACGCGCTAAAAATTAATGTGTCATACCTAATTAATAAGAGTTTACATCACCGTATCAAATTTAAAAAGTATGATGGTGAAAATGGCTAGCAAATTTGAGTCGTAGCAAATTAGATACTGGTGTAAACTTAGTATAAATCAAATTCGCAAAATTTCTTATCTCCATACTCGAAACATAGCGGCGAGTGCTCTACAGTTTTTATTGCATTTTATTTGATTTTAATAAACGTTTGTATTATATTCGTATTTTGTATTATTTTGATTTGTTAGTCCATATAATTCCCATCACGCTAAAAATGCATTCAACAAAACAATTAAAATTATTAATTGGCACTGCAAAAACGAATTTGCAAATTTAAAGTAATTCAGGTGCGTTTGTGTTGATTTTAAAATATTCAGTCCACTTTTCTCTGCAATTCATTCCACTTAATAAGGGAAAAACTTCATTTGGGATACGTAGTTCTGAAAACAACTGAATTTAACTATTTATAACCAAAAAAGCGTATATTTTTGAATATTTTCAAAAAACGTACGTATAGCGTATTCACAAATATTTTTGATAAAAAAAAGTATTATACGCTCCAAAAACGTATAGGTGGCAAGCCTAGTAACCGATTGCTCAATGCTAATTTGTTAATGTACGGTTTATATTTTAATTGTTAATTCTTCGCCGTTTTCTGTTGGGTTGTGTGTTGTTATCAGTGTTTATGTATTTATCAGAGAGTTTTCTTTTTTTGTTTTTAAATTTTCGTTTGTTCTCAATGTCATTTTTGATTATGTTACAGAAAAGTGGAGTTATTAGATCGGTATCTCGTTTGATGTTGTATGTGTTTTGTGTGTAGATGTGTAGGGCTTCAACTGTTAATCTTTTGGACCAATTATCCTGTCTATCTAATATAAGTACGTTATTGAAGTCTGGCATATGTTGCAACTGTAGGTGGTGCTCCACAAGAGCGGTTGTTGGTGAGTCTGTGTTATGGATGGTGGTTGTTGCTCTCTTTATGTCATATTTGTGGTTTTTAATTCGTTTTTCCAAATATTGTTTGGTTTGACCAACATAAGTCTGTTCGCATTTATGTCCAATTTCACCGGTACCTAGGCATGGTATTTCGTATATTACATTTGTCATTTTTGATTTATCAATCGAATCTTTTAGTTTCGAGTATAATTGTTGCATTTTTTTGTTGCATTTAAAAGCTAAATTGACGCCTGGGCATATTGTTTTAGTTATTTTGTTGATTTGGTCGGACATTCCATTAACGTATGTCATGCTTTTGAATATTTTATTGTTTGTGTTAGGCTCAGTTGGTGGAGGTGCTATACTATTGGTTATCGGGATATTAATTAATTTGTTAATTATTTGTGGTGGGTAATTATTCTGTATTAATGTTTTCTTGATATGTTTGATGTTTTTGTAGTGGTATTTCGATGTACTTAGTGATAAGACACGTCTTATGAAATTGTGTGCTGTGTTGATTTTTTGTGGGTGTGGGTGTTGGGAATAATAGTTTAGTATTCTATTTGACGAGGTTTCTTTTTTATACCAATCAGTTTCTATACTACCATTTTTTCCTCTAATGACTAATATATCAAGGTATGGCATTTTGTTGTTTGCTTCTATTTCTACGGTGAACTGAAGTTTGGGATGGAAAGAGTTAAGTGTATTCAGAGTGGTTGAAATTTGCGTTTTTGGTACTATGGTGAAAATATCATCAACGTATTTTACAAAGATTTTAGGTGTATATGTTAAAATGTTTAGGGTGTTACAAATTAGCCGTTGCATTATGATATCAGCGATGATCGTAGATAGTGGGTTGCCCATGGGCATCCCAAATATTTGTTTATAATAGGTTTTGTTAAAAACAAAATAGTTCGCTTCAACCAGGCAAAATTGTAATAGGTCCATGAATAATGCTTTAGAAATTTTTGTGATATTAGTTAGATCCGTCCATCTTTCATTAATAATATCTGTTGAGGTTCACCCTATATAAATATTTAATATTTTTCTTTTAAATTTAAAATTATCGTTGGTTATCCTTTTTTTAGTTTACTTTTATTATATGTCATAAACATTTTAAAATCTTTATTAACGTAAAATCCACTTTTCTCAAAATAAATTTAACATTTGGCATGCAGATTTTCATTTTTTATAATTTCGGAAATTCCCAAATATTAATAATAAAACTTTCAATAATTCTTCCCTTTCCTTATTTTGTTTAACTTTATATTCATATTTGTTTCAACTCCCTTTATAATTGATAACCAATGATAACCAATGAAATTAGTTTTACTCTTAGTTTTTTAATTTGGACCACCTTCAATAAAGAAATAAAAAAAAATCAACATTTACATTCTTAGAATTAAAATTATTTTTTTTAGCAGTCTCATCTAAGATACCTATCAATATATATATATACATGTTAAACATAAATAAAAATAAATAAAATCATATAATTTAATTTAAAATAAAAAAAATAAAGTGTTTTATATAACAGTACGAACAATAATTATTCCTTTTGATTAAGTTGAAAGGAATGAGAGCTTAGGACAACTAGCAAATATAGTTGTTTTATATAATTAAGCTCCAACACCAACATTGGTCCTTCGAGCCGGATTCAACAATACGTATTTGAGACTATCGTATTAACTTGCAACGTAACGCAACGTTAATCATAATATAAAAAATAATAGTTCAATATAAAAAAAATAATATAAAACAAAGTGTGTGATAAAATGTACAATTTGCAGTGAAACATAAAAACAATCTAAAATTAAATTATAATTACACATGTATACGTATATATTAAAAGCCTGCAACGCAACGCAGCAAAGTGTTTTAAAAATATTATTGTGAATAAAAGAAAAATCTGCAACGAAACGCAGTTTTTCAAAGAAGTGACAAACAATAATTACATTCAACATTACATTACGTTTAATTGGAGGAACCAACCACATATAGTTGACGAAAAAACTACATATTTTACAAGAAAACATCAAAGGTGGTAAGTCTCTCTATTTTATTTGTTAAAAAATTGCCGTTTTTTATACCTTTATTTTAATTTCTACTCGTGTTAAAATCGTGTTAAAATGTCTGACATTTCATTAATCGAACGTTCTAGTGAAGATGTCAAAAGTATTTCCCATTTCGTTAAACAACGTGGTGTTTTAAAAGGCAAACTCACGCGGTTTAAAAAGTTTGTTGATGACATATCAAAATGTGACGACATTCTTCAATTAAAAAAAGGAACAGATTCAATTTATAAAGACTTCGAGAAATATGAACGTGTTCAAGACGAATTAGATTTGTTATGTAGGGAAAATGAATTGGACGGACAGATAACAGAACGTACTATATTTTCAGACGCCTTCTATGAGTACACATCGAAGGCTGAAACTTTCTTAAATAACCATAAACCCGATAGTACAAATACAATATCGATTCCAGTCGGCGTTGAAGACGAAAATTTAACGCCACCTTTAATCTCAAATACAGTAGATCCAACTTCAAGTTCTAATATTCATTCTTCAAACAAACTTTCAATTTCGCATGTAAAAATGCCAACTATGCAGTTACCCAAATTTAATAACACTTGTGAAAACTGGCCAAGTTTCGCCGATTCATTCAAAGCATCAATTCATAATAATTCAAGATTACGAGACTCTGAAAAACTGATGTATTTAAAATCTTGCTTAACCGGAAAGGCACTTTTTAAAATAGAATCTATTGAAACAACAGATCGTCATTATAATTTAGCTTGGTCTATTTTGGAAAAAAGTTTTGACAATCCCGTTGCCGCTGCTAACAAACGAATAAAAGCAATCTTTGAAATACCTCATTGTACAAAAGCAACGGAAAAATCGATTGGTAAAATTATTGATGTTGCGACTAAACATTATTGTGCCTTGGAAGCCTTAAATAAACCTTTTCTAGAAGCATTTCCAGTTTACGCTATAACATCAAAATTAGATGAAGAAACCCGTCGTAAATGGAAAGAACTAAATCAAAAAATTGAATTTCCATCCATGCATGAGTTGTTACAGTTTTTACATGAAAGACAACGCGTTTTAGAAGAAGATAGTGAAAAAAAACCAAATCATGCAGGTCCCTCTCTTGCTAAACGCAAAATTCCAAATTTTAAAAATTCTCATACTACCTTAACTTCAACTGAAAACTCTACAAAGCTCCCAATAGCATGTAATCTGTGTAAAGGTCCTCATTATACATCAGCTTGTGATACATTCGAAAATAAAACCTCAAGTGAGCGTTTTGATTTAATAAAAAACGCCAGGCTTTGTATTAATTGTTTTCATTCAAATCATACGGTTTCTACATGTCAATCTCTATCGAGATGTAAAACCTGCCATAAAAGGCATCATACACTTCTTCATCACGAACCTGAAAATACCGTTATGTCAAATTTCGCTAAATTATATGCTAACGTACCATCACAAGTTCTACTTTCCACAGCAATTATAAATATACTTGACAAAGACAACAATTCTCACGAATGTCGAATACTGCTAGATTCTGGTTCTCAATCAAATTTTATAACTGAGCGCTTTGCTTCTATTCTAAAACTTCCTCAAACACAAATTAATATACCTGTAATCGGCATTCATCAAATTCAAACCAATATCTCTAAATCTATAGTGGCTAAAATTATTTCAAGAAGCACACGATATACTAAAGAACTTAATTTTCTCATTATTCCAAAAATTACTGGTCGATTGCCATCTATTCAGCTATGCAAAAATCAGTTAACCATTCCAACCAATATAACCCTTGCTGATCCAGAATTTGATAAACCACGCGATATCGATGCTCTACTGGGCGCTGAGATATTTTATAATTTACTTTCCATCGGTCAAATTGCAATAGCTAAACCTTCCGCGGTTTTGCAAAAAACTCAACTTGGTTGGATAATATCTGGTAGGATTCTAAACGAAGATCCTCAAGAACCAGTTATGTGTAACATTTCATTAGACATTTTAAATACAAATATTACTAGGTTTTGGGAGATTGAAGAAGGCCCTAACAAAAAACTTTTATCGGTTGAAGATCAAGAGTGTGAATCTCATTTTGCACAACATACTAAACGTGATGAAATAACTGGTAAATTCATAGTAAAACTGCCTTTTAGTACTAACAAACCAAACCTTGGAAATTCATATAATTCGGCATTGAGACGATTTTTATCTTTAGAGCGTTCCTTTGTTGATAAGCCCAAACAGTGGAAGCAATACGTTGATTTTATGCGAGAATACGAAAAGTTAAACCACATGTCACTTTGCGAAAATCATAACACAAACGAAGGTTACTATTTGCCTCATCACGCCGTATTCAAAGCTTCCAGTTTAACAACAAAAATACGTGTGGTTTTTGACGCATCTGCCAAGACAACCACTGGCATTTCACTAAATGACGTTTTGTTAGTTGGGCCCAAGGTTCAGGATGACTTATTTTTTCTAACCTTACGATTTCGAGTACACGTCTATGTTTTAACAGCTGACGCTGAAAAAATGTATAGACAAATTATAGTTCATCCAGAACATAGAATATACCAAAAAATATTATGGAGATACTCTAGCGAAACGCCAGTTCAAGTTTTTCAATTAAATACCGTTACATATGGCCAAGCCCCTTCTTCTTATTTATCTGCGAAAATTCTACATAAACTAGCCGACGATGAAAGTGTTAACTATCCAGTTGCTGCTCGTATCCTCTACGAAGATTTTTACGTAGACGATTTACTAACAGGTGCTGAAACTTTTGATGAAGCCTTGTTGATTAGAAATGAATTAATTGCTGTGACGAAGACTGCTGGTATAAATTTACGTCAATGGTCTTCTAACGAGCCAAAACTTACTAACGATCTTGTTGATAAATCTGATGACAAATATATTAAATTAGATCTTGATGAAAATATAAAAACATTAGGCATTCAATGGAATCCTAAAAAAGATTTAATTTGTTATACAGTTAATTTAGACTGTAATACTACTAAGATCACTAAACGAATAATCCTTTCAGAAATTGCCCGCTTATTTGACCCTTTGGGTCTAGTTGGCCCCACTATCGTTAAAGCAAAAATACTAATGCAAACTTTATGGCAGCTTAAACTTGAATGGGACGAATCCATTCCCGCTGACCTTTATACTTTCTGGATGCAATATCGATCTGAATTACCATTGTTAGAGAAAATGTCAATACCACGGAGAACAATATTGAGCAAACGAACAACCTTACAACTTCATGGATTTTCTGATGCAAGTGAACGCGCATATGGTGCATGTCTATATATTCGTTCCGAAGACAACTATGGTCATTGTACATCTGTTATTTTAAACTCCAAATCTCGTGTAGCGCCATTAAAATCTCGTTCTATACCGCGACTAGAACTTTGTGCTGCTCATCTTCTTTCAAACCTCGTTGAAGTCACATTACAAGCATTAAAAAATATAAAATTTGATGACATATATCTTTGGAGCGACTCTACTATTGTTTTACATTGGATAAAAACACCATCCAATTCATTTAAAACATTTGTTAGAAATCGTATTTCTGAAATACAAAACGTTAAATATAACGCTACGTGGGGACATGTTTCAACAAAACATAATCCAGCTGATATGATCTCTCGTGGACTTCTTCCTTCTGAACTTTATTTAAACCAATTTTGGATAAACGGTCCCAATTGGCTTATTGAACGTCAAACACAGTGGCCAAAATGCGATATGACTCCAATCGACCTACCAGAACTACGTGAAACCTTTGTGCTCTCGTACATACCAAAACCAGATCTTCCTATTGACTTTAAACGTTATTCTTCATTTAAAACTTTAGAGCGAATAATAGCATACGTAATTAGATTTATCAATATCAAATGTCGAAAACAAAAAATAATCGGACCTCTCTGTGTTAATGAATTGCAAGCTTCTTCAACAACCATTATGAAAATTATACAATATGATGAATTTCAACGAGAAATTCATTTACTTAAATCAAATAAATGCTATACCGGGAAGCTGGCTCCACTCTCTCCATTTATCGACACAGACGGTGTACTACGTGTAGGCGGTCGGTTAAGACTATCAGAACTGACTTATAACCAAAAGCATCCTGTTTTACTTCCATCTAATCATTACGTAACAAATCTAATTATTCGTGAAACTCATATAAAAAATAAACACAGTGGCGCTCAAGCTACCCTTTGTGCAATACGTTCATCTTTTTGGATCATTAATGGTCGTAATGCTGTAAAATCTATTATACATAAATGTATTCTTTGTTTTCGTGCTAAACCACCAATCACACAATACAAAATGGGAAATTTACCAAAGAACCGCTTAGTGTTTAAACGACCATTTTTACAAACGGGCATAGACTTCTGTGGTCCATTTTACATAAAAGAAAAACGATTTCGCAACCGCAATAAAGTTAAAATATACGCTGCAATTTTTGTGTGTTTTGCCACTAAGGCAATACATATTGAATTGGTTCAAGACCTGACAGCAGAGGCATTTCTAGCAGCACTACGTAGATTCTTTGCACGAAGAGGCAAATCTTCAGATCTTTATTCTGATAATGCCACTAATTTTGTTGGTGCTAAACGAGAGCTAGACGAAATCAGTAAATTTTTAAAAACGAATGATCAAACTTCTACAATTTCAAACATGTTAGCAAATGAAAATATTACATGGCATTTTATTCCACCACGTTCACCCAACTTTGGTGGTCTCTGGGAAGCTGCAGTGAAGTCATTTAAACACCATGTAACTCGCGTAATCGGGGACACACTTTTGACATTTGAAACATTAATGACCTATGTTAATGAAATTGAAGCCATTTTAAATTCCCGTCCATTAACTCCCATGTCATCAGATCCTAATGACTTGAGTGTTTTAACACCAGGTCACTTTTTAATCGGCGATTCGTTAACAAATTTGCCTGAGAGCAACTTTTCAGATGTTCCATCACCAAGGTTATCATCTTGGCAACACGTTCAACAATTAAAGCAACATTTTTGGTCACGCTGGAGCAAGGAATACCTTCATGAACTTACTGTTCGAAAAAAATGGCACACTGGAGCTACAGATAACATAAAAACTGAAACAATTGTTTTATTAAAGGAAGATAATTTACCTCCTATGCGGTGGAAACTAGGAAAAATTATTGAAATTCATCCTGGGGATGATGGTATCGTTCGAGTCGTGACAGTTAAAACTCCAAATGGACAATACAAACGTAGCATAAAGCAGCTAGCACCGTTACCTATAGAAACATAGCTTATAAATCAATATCTAGTATTAAGATTTTTTATAAAAAAAAAATTCAATTAAACCAATTATCATAATAATTACTTAATAACATTTCATACATAATAATTATTTAATCAATTAAAATGTAAATAATCCTATAATTTTTATTACTATTTTGAACAGAATCGTTCAAGGGGCCCGGCATGTTGAGGTTCACCCTATATAAATATTTAATATTTTTCTTTTAAATTTAAAATTATCGTTGGTTATCCTTTTTTTAGTTTACTTTTATTATATGTCATAAACATTTTAAAATCTTTATTAACGTAAAATCCACTTTTCTCAAAATAAATTTAACATTTGGCATGCAGATTTTCATTTTTTATAATTTCGGAAATTCCCAAATATTAATAATAAAACTTTCAATAATTCTTCCCTTTCCTTATTTTGTTTAACTTTATATTCATATTTGTTTCAACTCCCTTTATAATTGATAACCAATGATAACCAATGAAATTAGTTTTACTCTTAGTTTTTTAATTTGGACCACCAATAAAGAAATAAAAAAAAATCAACATTTACATTCTTAGAATTAAAATTATTTTTTTTAGCAGTCTCATCTAAGATACCTATCAATATATATATATATATATATATACATGTTAAACATAAATAAAAATAAATAAAATCATATAATTTAATTTAAAATAAAAAAAATAAAGTGTTTTATATAACAGTACGAACAATAATTATTCCTTTTGATTAAGTTGAAAGGAATGAGAGCTTAGGACAACTAGCAAATATAGTTGTTTTATATAATTAAGCTCCAACAACAACAATATCCAATGCTAGGTGCGTTGGTATGTTAGTGAAGAGAGAGATGACATTGAAGCTAACCATTAGTTCTAATGTTTGACCTTCTAATGTTTGACCTCATCACGGATACCGAAGAAATATTAAAATGTATACACGATGCACAAAACAAAGAAATTGCAAAAGCTAAATTCGCTAATATTATTTCCAACAATAAATTTTGGACGCACACACAAAAGAATAGACTTAACACCACCATAAACCACATATACCATAAATTTAAAATATTTACTAAACAACATCCGGAATTAATAATAGTCCCAAGTGATAAAGGTAAGGCAACCGTTATCATGGCAAAGTTAGACTATAATAAAAAAGTGAACGAGCTACTTAGTGATAACAACACATATGAAATACTAACTAATGACCCCACTAACAGCTTACAACAGAAAAACAATAAACTAATCAAACGACTTTTTGATGAATTAATCATAAATGTGCAAGAAAGAAGATCACTAGGCACCTATAACTCCACAGCTCCCAAACTCTATGCTCAACCTAATATACACAAACCAAACATACCTGTCAGACCAGTAATAGCCTCGATTGATACACCTTCAGCACGTTTATCTAAATTAATAGCAAATATACTCAATCACCTCAATAATGATAACAATATCAATATAAATAACACTTACAGTTTCAAAGAAAAAATTGATAACATCAGACTACAAACCGATGAACTAATGGTTAGCTTCGATGTCATCTCTCTCTTCACTAACATACCAACGCACCTAGCATTGGATATTATTAATGAAAGATGGACGGATCTAACTAATATCACAAAAATTTCTAAAGCATTATTCATGGACCTATTACAATTTTGCCTGGTTGAAGCGAACTATTTTGTTTTTAACAAAACCTATTATAAACAAATATTTGGGATGCCCATGGGCAACCCACTATCTACGATCATCGCTGATATCATAATGCAACGGCTAATTTGTAACACCCTAAACATTTTAACATATACACCTAAAATCTTTGTAAAATACGTTGATGATATTTTCACCATAGTACCAAAAACGCAAATTTCAACCACTCTGAATACACTTAACTCTTTCCATCCCAAACTTCAGTTCACCGTAGAAATAGAAGCAAACAACAAAATGCCATACCTTGATATATTAGTCATTAGAGGAAAAAATGGTAGTATAGAAACTGATTGGTATCAAAAAGAAACCTCGTCAAATAGAATACTAAACTATTATTCCCAACACCCACACCCACAAAAAATCAACACAGCACACAATTTCATAAGACGTGTCTTATCACTAAGTACATCGAAATACTACTACAAAAACATCAAACATATCAAGAAAACATTAATACAGAATAATTACCCACCACAAATAATTAACAAATTAATTAATATCCCGATAACCAATAGTATAGCACCTCCACCAACTGAGCCTAACACAAACAATAAAATATTCAAAAGCATGACATACGTTAATGGAATGTCCGACCAAATCAACAAAATAACTAAAACAATATGCCCAGGCGTCAATTTAGCTTTTAAATGCAACAAAAAAATGCAACAATTATACTCGAAACTAAAAGATCCGATTGATAAATCAAAAATGACAAATGTAATATACGAAATACCATGCCTAGGTACCGGTGAAATTGGACATAAATGCGAACAGACTTATGTTGGTCAAACCAAACAATATTTGGAAAAACGAATTAAAAACCACAAATATGACATAAAGAGAGCAACAACCACCATCCATAACACAGACTCACCAACAACCGCTCTTGTGGAGCACCACCTACAGTTGCAACATATGCCAGACTTCAATAACGTACGTATATTAGATAGACAGGATAATTGGTCCAAAAGATTAACAGTTGAAGCCCTACACATCTACACACAAAACACATACAACATCAAACGAGATACCGATCTAATAACTCCACTTTTCTGTAACATAATCAAAAATGACATTGAGAACAAACGAAAATTTAAAAACAAAAAAAGAAAACTCTCTGATAAATACATAAACACTGATAACAACACACAACCCAACAGAAAACGGCGAAGAATTAACAATTAAAATATAAACCGTACATTAACAAATTAGCATTGAGCAATCGGTTACATATAGAAATATTTCAATAATTTTAAATTAGTTAGCAACCATACTTCTAATTCAATCTCTAAGTGCATGTTTTATAATTATTTGTGCCATAAATTATTCAAAATTGTAATATGTTATTTATTTTAATCAAATCAACTTTTAATGTGTTATTTAGTTTAATCAAATCAAGTTACACAAAGAAAATTAAACCAAAAAAATGTAAAACAATTTTACAAAAACAAAAATTTTTGAAAAAAATAATTTATTAAATAAACTAAAATAATTATCTGTTTGATCTTGTGGATTATGTAAGTAACATAGAACTATTAATAGAATTTAACATTTATGTATTAGTAATATCTTATAATAATTTCGCACAAACAGATCCTTGATGATGATGTTTAGAATACATCGAAACGTCGATAAACTACATACATGAATTAACGGATAAGAATAAATTTTGGTTTATGTTAAATAATAAAGAAATCAAGAATTATTATTAATTGACCTAAACAAAACGTTTTATTTTTACTCTCCATATGACCGCAATGCTGAAACAAAAATAATAAGAAAACAATAAAATACGGTCGAATCAAAAAACAACAATGAATTGAAATATTTAATTTTTAAAAATCAAATTTTTCAAATTAAATAAAAGTTTTTCTTTTTATTAAAAGTGTTACGTAATATATATATGAAAATCCATTACATAACACTTTTTTCTACTTACCGCACACTTTTTTAAATAATCAATTTACATGTCATGGATAGTGTGATGTAATTTATAATTTACTGTGATAGGAGTAGAAAATAGTTATTTAAGTATTAAGGGCAGTAAAAGTGTTTTACCGATTGAGGATATATGTTTTGAGATCGAGACGAAGTCAAGATCTCTAATATATCCGATATCGGCAATACTCTTAATGCCCAAAATACTTATTATATTTTTTGCACGATCAATGAAAATTTAATTAATATCATTTAAATAATAAAACTCATTCACAAAATTCAAGTTTTAATGTTTTAAAGAAAGTTTCTTAAAATGGCATTTCAAAATAGTAAGCTTTGCGTTTCATCATAATTCTATAGGGTTTTTTGTTGTAAATAGTATATTACATATCTAGAGTTGTAAAGAATTTTCCATGCTCGTGAAGATGCTGCACTCGACGCTACGCGTCTCGTGCGCAATATTCGCATGTAAAATGCTATACAACTCGAGATTTGTTATATACTTTTTCTACGATTTTGTTTTAATGCCCAAACGTATATAATTAGACTGTGTTCCAACCCATGCTATTGAGTACCAAAAATTCTAAATTGTACTAAAACTGTCAAATTTGCAATTTCATCGTTCCAATTCAAATATATTCTAAATTGAAAGTGAAACATTGTTTTGTTTGTTTTAGGTAGATTTCATATAAAAATCTACCTATTACAATGGGCTTCATCTCGGAATTTCGGAAAAATTTTGATGTCAAACGACTATATGTGATAAGCGGAGATGGAAAAACAAAAAAAAAAAAAATTATATATATATATATATATATATATAACGATATGAGGTATAACGGAATTTAGCGGCACTCTCACGGTCGTATTTTTCGACCTACACCAAAATAATTTTCTGTGTATGTTTCGGCAAATAATGTCTTGGACAAGTTCGTGAACTGGCCATATCCGGGTACCGGTTAAGCGGCTAGAGCCTAAAAAGTCGAATAATCTAGGGCGCTATAACTTCCGTTTGAATAATAAAAATCCCAGCGGCAGGTATATCCGCTAGAAATAGGTAGATTTCGGGGTCAGACGGTTTTGTGTCCAAATAAAATTAGATAAGTCAGATTAGTTTAAATAAAAAATATAAGTAGAAACAGAATAATTCAAAAAAATTATCGAACCAAATTAAATACATTATCTGAACTAACTCCATCAATACAATTTCGGAACAGTTTTATTTAAGTTGGTTCAAACTACTTTTAATAACATATTAAATCCACCAAAGATCAAATGAACTACGTCACAACTACAATTATACCATCACACATAATTTATAATCAAACATTATCAAACAATTTTATTTCAAAATCATCTTTTGTTGTTGTGTTTTTTTGTTCTTATCTAATCTTTTTTCAAACGGTTACTTAGTAAAAAAAATAAAAACAAAAGAGATTTTGATAATTTTTCTATGGTATTAAATGGGTTGATATTTTTCTTGTAAGGGTCGCATTATAATGCTTATAAAAATGGAACCTTTTGGGTTAGAAAGCTGAAATTTTTTGAGGCTATAGTTGAAAAGTATATTTAAAAGCTAAGATGAATTTAAATAACATAAACTGAAACATGATGAAAGCATTGCCTTTTGCGTTTGTTTTCATTTCAACAGCCGTAGGGTCTCAACCGTTAGACTTAAACTATTATTTTTAAAAATTTTGGAAAGATTTATATTTTAACTACGTGAAAAAAAGCTTAACCGGTACCCGGATATGGCCAGTTCACGAACTTGTCCAAGACATTATTTGCCGAAACATACACAGAAAATTATTTTGGTGTAGGTCGAAAAATACGACCGTGAGAGTGCCGCTAAATTCCGTTATACCTCATATCGTTATATATATATATATATATATATATATATATATATATATATATATATATATATATATATATATATATATATAATTTTTTTTTTTTTTGTTTTTCCATCTCCGCTTATCACATATAGTCGTTTGACATCAAAATTTTTCTGAAATTCCGAGATGAAGCCCATTGCAATAGGTAGATTTTTATATGAAATCTACCTAATATTTTAATAAAATTTAAAAATATTGAATATTTGAACCTTTTTTTATCATTTTTATCCAGATGACAACTTTGGCGTTTCAGGTTCTTCAAAAATCAGCTGTTTTAAAAATTTACTAAGCTTTGCTGCCCTTGATCTAGCTGAAATGGCCAAGCTCATATTTGAAAACTTTTTTTCACGTAGTTAAAATATAAATCTTTCCAAAATTTTTAAAAATAATAGTTCAAGTCTAACGGTTGAGACCCTACGGCTGTTGAAATGAAAACAAACGCAAAAGGCAATGCTTTCATCATGTTTCAGTTTATGTTATTTAAATTCATCTTGGCTTTTAAATATACTTTTCAACTATAGCCTCAAAAAATTTCAGCTTTCTAACCCAAAAGGTTCCATTTTTATAAGCATTATAATGCGACCCTTACAAGAAAAATATCAACCCATTTAATACCATAGAAAAATTATCAAAATCTCTTTTGTTTTTATTTTTTTTACTAAGTAACCGTTTGAAAAAAAGATTAAATAAGAACAAAAAAACACAACAACAAAAGATGATTTTGAAATAAAATTGTTTGATAATGTTTGATTATAAATTATGTGTGATGGTATAATTGTAGTTGTGACGTAGTTCATTTGATCTTTGGTGGATTTAATATGTTATTAAAAGTAGTTTGAACCAACTTAAATAAAACTGTTCCGAAATTGTATTGATGGAGTTAGTTCAGATAATGTATTTAATTTGGTTCGATAATTTTTTTGAATTATTCTGTTTCTACTTATATTTTTTATTTAAACTAATCTGACTTATCTAATTTTATTTGGACACAAAACCGTCTGACCCTGAAATCTACCTATTTCTAGCGGATATACCTGCCGCTGGGATTTTTTTCATTTAATCTTAAAAACTAGAATTATATACGGTCTGTTTAGCGAGGAGAGTTCAATATAAAATATTGAGTTGTATCATAATAAATATGATATTATCATAATAAACATTAAATTGAAACTATATGCCAAGTTAGTAGAATATAACAAAAAAAACTAATAGAAACAATGACAATTCAAACAGTTCTGCCATTTATTTAAAATACCAAAAAACAAATATCTTTTCAAAAATTTAGAATTAAATGGCGGAAATAGTCAACTAAATTTTTGACTATTTCAATTTAGAATTTTTAGTACTAATTAGCATGGATTGGAACACAGTCTTACTTGAAAAAATGAACTACTAATTATAAATTAAATGCAAAAAGTTTACAAATTGTGGTATGGTTTGCATTATTCTGTGTCAAAATGAATTGAAATATTTAATTTTTAAAAATCAAACTTTTCTTTAAATACAAATTTTTCTTTTTATTAAAAGTGTGCGGTAATATATACAATGAAAATCCATTACCGCACGCTTTTTAGGGTTCCTTTTTTTTATACGGAACACTATTGGTGAGAGTAAAACAAGTTTTTTACATTATATCGATTATCTCGTAAACTATAAATGCTATGGACTTGAAATTTGAGGTGCGTATAAAACTAATCTGTCCACATAAAATTACGGATACAAATAAAACTAAAGTGGTTTTCGTTTGGTATACAGGGGTACGATGTGAGACCTTCGAGAAAATACATTTTTTTACATATGAAAGGGCTTCATTTCAGTATTCCTTAAAAATTTATTTTGGAATTTTACACCTCACCATTTTTTGTATAATTTTGAATAATGACGTTTTTTCGTGTTTTCTTACCTCGATTATCTCCGAACCTAACTGATCGAAAATTTTCAAATGTATTTGGAATGATAGAAAAATTAGTACGTTTTTAATAAAAAATATATAAAAGTGTCATATTCTCATAATTAGATTTATTAAGGGGGTGGATATGAGGAGGGGTAAGAACACTATTTAAAATGTGGTCAAGTGGGGTGTCATTTGAAAGAGCACTTTATTTAGAAAACATAGCAATTTTTTTTTAGAATTTTGCGGTGCCCAGTTTTTGAGTTATGGACAAAAAAGTGCAAAATCCAGACCGTTCCTCCCCCTACGTTTCGACACTGATTGACAGAAAAATTTGTAAAAATTCACAGAGCTAGCAATTTGGTAAATTTTGTATGAAAATTATAGCGAGGTCTCAAATAATTATATTTCTGTGTGTTTAGGGGACCGGGGTAAGGAGGGTAAAAAGAAATCTTTTTTGACCCAAGCGAGTGGGGTGTCATTTGAAAGAGCATAATTTAGAAATCATTGCATTCTTTTTAGAACTTTGCGATGCAAGGTTTTTGAGTTAATGTCAAAAAAGTGCAAAATTCAGATCGTTTCGCTCCCTACGTTGCGACGATGATTGACAGAAAAATTTGAAAAAATTCACAGAGACGGGAAAATATGTAAATTTTGAATGAAAATAGCAAAGTCTCAAATAACTATATTTCTGTGTGTTTAGGGGATGGATATGGGGAGAGTAAAAAAACCATTTTTGACCCAAGCGAGTGGGGTGTCATAGGAAGGAGCACTTAATTTAAGAAACATTACAATTTTTTTAGAATTTTGCGGTGCACAGTTTTCATGTTATTGAAAAAAATATTTTTAGTATGTAGCCTCTTCACCCCCCTAAATTTCAACACTTGATTGACCGAAAAAATAATCAAATTTATACCATTTACAAGCTGGTGTAATTGAATCTTTCTTGAGTTACCATAAACATCTATGGATGAGATTTAACCTAAAGTAACATTTTTTGTCATTTATGATCAATTAAGATTTGATTGTAATTTACAATTGACATTTACGATTAAACATTTATTTTGTTATGCGTCTATGGTCTGGAAATATAAAGACACAATACAACACAACTTTTTGTCAATAATTTTTGATATTGTGTTCTTTTACATTCACGGAACCCTTGACGAGCGAATTTTATTCGCCCTTGTCTGACTTTTTTTTACTTACCGCACGCTATTTGAAATAATCAATTTACATGTCATGGATAGTGTGATGTAATTTATAATTTACTGCGATAGGAGTAGAAAAACTTAATTTCATCGAATATTTTTTCAAAATAAATTGCTTTTAAATCTTTTAAATGCAATAATTTTAAAAGAATGTTATTTAAATTTGAAGCTAGTAAATAGTACACAATTATTTAACTAAAAATCGTTTTTATTCACACTCTGAGGTCTCCCTTACCTGTAAGTAATTACTTACCACCTGCATGATCAGTAAGTAATTACTTACCGACCTGTGATTTGTAAACGAAACTTACTATGTTTATTTACGAATCAGTAAAGATTCAAAATCGCCTGATCGTGCAAAAAATAAATTACAGGTGCATAAAATTCGAAAATAAATTACCCTGATAATAAATTTACGAAAATTTGCTTCTTACGACACAAATTTTATTTGTGGATGGGGGAGTGTTAGATCCCAAGATTCCTCTAATTTCATTACCCAATCTTAATTATCCAAAAAACCTTATTTTCAAACATATCCAAACTCATCGAAACGCAGCACAAGCATTTTGACTTTATAAATTTTTAATTACATATGTTTGCAGAAAATATGTTTCAAATCAGTTTGTTGACTTTAAAATAAGTGTTATGAAAAAACGATTATTGAACATAGGTAAGAGCATTTAATAGTAATGAAAAATGTTCTGACCAATAATAAAATATGTAAATTGATTATATCAAGCCTTTAATTTTTGATTCCCCTAATTATTATAAATTAAATTAATGAATAAATGAATATGTATTTATAAACTAACACTCCCCTCCATAATTAATTTATAGTTTTAGCCAAAAGATTTTTAAAATGTAAAAAACTTAAAGAGACTCCGATTGAGACCGTCAACTGGTAAAGTGGGAAAAACTCCCTTTGTTTTTAAAGATAATATTTGATTAAATAGAAAGTTGATTCAAAGTTAAAGTGATTTTGTTTTATTTTTAAAAGACTTTATAAAGTATAACTTGGCTGTACGGAATTCATAACATACTTATAATTGAGTGATTGATTCTTACGTAGATTTAAGAATTGATCTACTGAATGAGGATACAATTCTTACCAATGTATTATAAATTTATCAGAAATATTAACCCCTTTTCAAGTTCACAGATTTTTTTACGGTACACGAAAAGTATTCGCAATGAACTTTACGATATAAAATTTAAAAACAACTGTCTTTGATTATTTCACAGCGCTATTGCAAATCATAATAAATCAGGGTTTCGAGCCCGAACCCTGAACCCGCTCCGGAGCAAGGTTTTTTTTAAATTATGTGAACCCGAACCCGAACCCAATCAAAAACGCGGTTCAGGTTCAATTTTTAATATAAGAAATTTAGGAAGTTTGCGTAAGAAATTTCATATTTCGCAGAATTTTTTTTGTTTCAAACAAGATTATTTTGGTTATTATTTGTTTCAGTAGAGAATAGTGAATAGTGAGAATTAAATGAAATTTTTTTCCAAAATAAATATGTGTAACATAAAAAAATAATGAATTCATAAAAAAATTTCGAAAATATAGTTTTTTTTTTGTAACAAATTTGAACCCAAACCCACTAAATTTTAATGTATTGAACCCGAACCTGAACCTGCACCCAAATTTTTCTGGGTTCGAAACACTGTAATAAATTATTTAGTTTTTAATTAGTTTCAGGATTTTTTACAGAATTCAATGAATGTGATTTTTGCAAAAAAAATTAATGAGAACTCCTATTGTAATAAACATATGATTAATACACTTCTTTATGGTCGAATTAAAGCATACGATTTTATATTTTTCTAATTATTTCCGATTTTAAAAGATATCTCATTGTTGCACTAACATTGGATAAGTTATTTTCAAGATATCTCACATTTTTTTACTTTTATTTTATGTGGTATACAGTGCAATAGTGGGACATTTTAACATATCTCATTATAACACTATTTGAAATATTAAAAAACTTAAAATGCTTAAAACATCTGTGATAGCACATTAGTTTTTATTTTAATGTTTTCTTTTTAATGCAGTATAAATTATGAATGTATTTTGTAACATAAGGCACATAAAATCAGAAAATTTCAAAATTTTAAGATAACCCATTGTTTCTGTATGCCAGCGGACATGATTTGGCATAATTGTATCTCGTTTTGCTTGTTAAATAGCAGCTAGATGTTTTTATTTTAAAAATGGCTTCCCATTTGCCCGATATATTTCAAAGAACAATCATTGAAAATTATTCCATTAACACCCAATTTTTTAAAGGGATTAAGTTTTGGTTTAATATTGGAAAGAAGTTTTTTTAAAATATTACGGTTATAACGGAGCGAATTTTATTTTAGAAATTTTTTGGTGAAATTCTAAGCTTGGTACAAATTTTTTCTATGCAGCCTACTCGTTGCCATTTAGCTTAAGATTCTTTAATGACAGGGTAAATGTTATGGAGAAGTTTGAGCCTTTATTTTTTCACATAGCAAGCCTACAAAAACTTTACTCCTGCAGCCGTTTTCGTTTCCTATAGCAACAACTCTGTCTTATATAAGAACATTTCTTGTGAATACGAGTTAATATTAAAATCGGTAGAAAACTCAAATTTTAAAATAAAAACAAGTAACACATTAGAAATGGGCTTAAAATAAATAATAGTTATTTATTTATCTAGAACGAAAAGTGAAACTTTAAAGTACGAACTAGTTGTTTACGGCCGAGGCGTCTAGCCGAGGCCGAAATTACTAGTGAGTACCTTTAAAAACACTTTTCGTTTGAGGTAAATACAAAATTTTATTTCATACTGGAAATTTATTAAAATAAAAAGAAATGAGTTTTAAATTTTGCTCAAAAAGTTGAACTTTAACGTCCTAGGACTTTACAAAATTTTATAAAGTCCTACGACGTTAAAGTTCAACGTTTATGGTACAAAAAGTTGAACTTTAACGTCCTAGGACATTATAAAATTTTATAAAGTACTAGGACGTTAAAGTTCAACTTTTTGTACCATAAATAATCCGAAAAATGTCGTTTTAGATATCAGTACGAAATAAAAATATATATGTAAAAGTTTTAAGAACATCTCAGTTATTTATTTCATAAACTTTATTCAAAAACAATTGCTGATTTAATTAGTGGCATGCGGTAATATGAATCGAAAAAAATATCAAATCAAATCATATATCATTCCTATTTTAAATATGAAGTTGTACAAATTTAATCATGCTGGCAATTTTTATTTTATTTCAAGGAGGACTGATTTTTACTTAAATTAAAATTGTCAAAATTATCAATATTTATTTAATTTATTTGTCTTTCATTACAATCGTCCAAACTTTCGTTACATTTACATTTAGTAGAACAGTATAAAGTATTTTTGATTTTGACCTTTCATAATATTTGCTTCAGCAAATCAAATCCAAACTCGAATCTTCAACTCACCTTAACTTTTTCAAAATAAAACAATTTTTTCAATTTAGTAATTTTTAAGGAACAAGGCTTTTGTTAAGTTATAGATTATTTTTTGTAAATACATTAATTTATTTATTCATCTTTTTTACCTTAACAATAAGGATTACGAATTATAATAAGTTTTATGTAAGTTTAAATACATAACAGAATACAGTTTTTGTTTGTTCCTATCAACAATTTAAAAAGAATGAGATTATTTCATTAACACTTTTCTTTTTAATAATAATAAATTTAAAAATTTTTTTTCTTCTTAAAATATATTTCATTAATTTATATTATTTTCTAAAAATACGCGAAGTTTGTAAAAAAAAATTAATTAGTTTTGTTATTAAAAAATAATTGCTATGTATAAATTCATGGAAATCTCAATTTTTTTTTGTAAACTTAAAATTTAATAAATAAAAATTAAAAAAATTACTGAGATCTAAACCAATTTATTTTTGTGTTTTAATTTAGTCTCTGCGCGATTGGGATTTTCTTTCTACGTCTTCGATTCATTTGTTGACGATCCCAGAACTCATAATATCGTTCCTGTTTCAACCATTCCTGATATTTATACCACCATTCTTCCCATTTTATGTAATCCTTTAAATAAAAAATTTAAGTTTAAAATTACTGAACACAATTTTATGTTAAACCAAAAATAACCTAACCTGTAAATCTAAATCTCTTAAATAGCCACGATTTTTATAATATTCATAACGTACACGGACATCATCCCATGACATTAATCCAGATGGTGCTGTAAGTGCAAGTTCTTCAGGGAAATGTCCAGCTGGTGCAGGAGAATAATTATACCGTCTTGGTGGCGATTCTAAACCCTCTTCTATCATTACTTTTAGTGCTCCTCCAGTGGAGTCTTTAGTGATTCTCATATTTTCCATATTACTTCTGTCGATACTCCACTGAGCCATTTTGCCAAATCTTTCAGATAATGTTAATCGTGTAGTTGCTGTAAATGTGGGTAATGATTCTTCACTACTGCTTGAATCATCAGATCCAGATGTAGACGAACGACGTCTGCGTTTTTCCCCTTCAATTTTTACTTTTGCTCGAAGCTAAAAATTTAAAACAAAAGCAATTTTTATTATATGTATATAATAAAAGCAGTCTAAAAGCAGTTGTTTCCTTACTTTTTCTGCGGGTTTTAGTTTTGCTTTCTTCGGTATAGGCATGGGAGCCACAGTTGCTATTTGTTCATGATGTACCCTTGCTTTCAGTCGAGGATCTTCTAATGGTCGATTTTTTATAGTATGATGCCGTTTATGTACTGTATTTGGATCTTCAGTTAAAATAACTGGTCTTACAGCAATACGATGTGTAGGTATCTAACAAAATTAAAAATAAACAAGTTACTATAATATGCCATTCTATTATGTAGATAATATACCTTTTCTTCACGATGTTTCGGTATAACTCTCATTGGTGGTGGACTGACTGGCCTAACTCTACCGGTGGATGATGACGCTATCGCATGTGGATGTACATGCGAATGAACTGGGGCACTGTGATGATGTGTTATTGGTTTTTTTACATGACCACTTTGATACTGAGGGGGATATGAATGTTGTTGAGTAATTCGAGGATGATGTCCAATGACTGGTGCTGTTGATTGTTTTATTGAATTTGTTGTAGGCGGGGATCTAGGAATAGGTCGAGTACGAGGCATAGACAGAGAACGAGATCTGTAATAAACCAATAAAATTCATAATAAAGACTACGTTAGTAATATAAGTTTTAAAAAGTACTAAATATTTATGTAATATACAACTGAAATGAAATTTTATCACCTACATTTAAATTCGGTAAAAATGGAGATGATTGAACTTGAGTCCCAAAAACTGAAATCAAAAATATTGTTACGAGTACAGAAAAAAAATCTAGACGATTACAGAAAGATCTAGACGATTACGGTCACTTCCAGGAAAATAAAATCACCAAAAAAAAACAACAGAAAGTGAATGAAATGAATATTGTTGTTGTTGTCTCTTCTTAGAAATAGGGTCAACATAAACGATTTTATGAATCAAATCAACATAACGTAAAATAATCGAATATTCTAATATTTTCTCAAGGTTTCTGGAAAGTGATGTCGAATTATCTAGAAGTATTGCAGAAGGTATATAAGAAAATTGCTTATTGTAGTTTTTAATTAGTGTTATTTTAAACCTGCGATAGTGAAGTTGAAATTATAAAAGTGATATTTAAATTAGTTTTTGTAAATAAAGTTTAAAGTGTTATTAAGTAGAAATAATTTGTGTATTATTTTAAACGTTGCATTACTGGAAATTTCTACAATCAACCGTTGGAGTTTCTGAAGCTGTTGGAAGAATATTCTAGTTAGGAATATTGTTTGCTGTATTGTTTTCCTGTTGTTGTGGAACAATCAAGGAGTTGAAGACTTAATAAAACCTGGTGTTTGTGCTTACTAATCAGTGATCGAACTCAGGAAGAGATTGGGGATTGCGTTTATCGAATTGTGAGTTAGGCCAATTCGAAGGAGGTTAAGAAAAACGTAACATTGGTGACATCGGCGGATTAGTTAGCTGTTAATAATGGTTTTATTAAGTGATTTGAAGGTTCTTGAGTTAAAGAAAGAACTAGAACAACGTGGATTGTCAACAAGCGGAAACAAAGCTACCAAGGAAGAAATTAGTTTTAACATCAATCAACAAATGGCCGCTACAAAGGAAGAAATCAGCTGCAACATCAATCAACAATTGGCTGCAAATAAAGAAGAAATCAGTTTGAACGTCAAGCAAATAATGGACGAGAAACTTCTCGAAATATCTACTACGTTACGGGAGGAAGTAGGCAGAGTTCATCAAGAGGTGAAAGAGCTAGAGCAGAAAGTACTTGATGAAAACAAAAAGGTACTTGCAAAAGTAGATGATTTCGAGAAACGGTTGCAAGATGTTGAAACGAATAAAGTCACTTCACATGTGGTACAACAAATAGCAAATATTAAACTAAAGCCACCATCGTATGACGGTACCACATCTTTCGGCATCTTCAAGTTCCAGTTCGAGACCGCAGCTGATCAAAATGTTTGGAACGCTGAAAATCGTCTTGCTGCATTGATAGTTGCCCTTAAAGGGGAAGCAGCTGAAGCATTACAAGCAGTACCAGAAAACGATCGCAAAAGTTATGCTGAAGTAATGAATGCATTGGAACGAAAATATGGCAGCGACCATAAAAAGGAGTTATACAGAATTGAGCTAAAAGGTCGCTTGCAACGAAATGGTGAATCTCTACAGGATTATTCCTCGGCTGTAGAGCGGCTTGTTCATTTAGCACACTCAAATACACCACCATATTTCATGGAGAAAATGAAGATCGAGGCGTTTACTGATGGTATTCGTGATCCGGAAACAAGGAAAGCTGTAATGTTGTCGCCAAAACCAACATTCGCAGAAACCATTGCTTATGCCTTAACAAATGAAACTGCACAAGCAATTATAAAACCATCGATTAAAATACGCCGGGTAGAGTTGGCTGATGACAACGATTACAAGCCCAGAGCACGAGAAAGTATTCGAAGTGACAGAATACGATGTTGGTTATGTGGCAAGTTGGGCCATATTTCGAGAGAATGTCGAGATGCTAGAAGGAAACGAGCAAGATCAGCATCGCCTATGCAGCGACGTCAAGCAGAAGAACGGGTGCAGCAAGCTAGGGAAGACGATAGAGCAGCACCACATCAGTTAAACTACAACGAGTCAGCCTAAAGGGGCGTAAGCTGGCTCCCACAACCGATTGCCCCATAACCTTCATCCATGTTTCGAGATTGACAAGGGGAGTTGACAGCCTTACTGTTAGGGCTAATATTGATGGAAAAAGTTGTGTCATCACGTTAGATACGGGAGCAACAAATACAATTGTCCGCACTGATATTGTG
The DNA here is from genome assembly GCA_963693315.1 of Diogma glabrata. Classification (NCBI taxonomy): domain Eukaryota; kingdom Metazoa; phylum Arthropoda; class Insecta; order Diptera; family Cylindrotomidae; genus Diogma; species Diogma glabrata. The sequence continues at coordinate 44,910,042 of OY856187.1, read as the reverse complement.
AAAGGGAAACTAAAACCAGCAGGGAGATACCGGATGCAGACAGCTACTGGCGAAAGTGCAAGTATTAAAGGAAAGAAAGTGGTCAACTTTGAAATCGGGAATACTCACTTTCAACATGAAGTGGTGGTAGCTGACATTGTGGATGAAGTCATCGTGGGGATGGACTTCATGAGGCCAAATGGATTCGTTATTGATGCTGGCAAAGGAGTACTCACTTACGGAAATGTTGAGTTGCCACTCCAATTTAATGGTGAAGATTCAAATTGTGTTCGTCGAATAATATTAGATCACAGGGAAAAGCTGCCACCCCAATCAGAAACAATCATTTGGGGAAAATTGGAAGGAGGTTCTGGGTCACCCAGGTTGTGGGTTGTAGAAGCCAACAAAGAACATCAAAATGTTAAAGAAGTCGTTATAGGGAAAACTTTAGTTAGATCGGATGCTGATTACAAAATACCAGTAAGAGTTTTAAATCTGTCAGATACGCAGAAAACAATGAAAAAAGGATCAATCATAGGACAATGTGAAGAGGTAGCTAAAATAATAAAAACCGAGCAGAAAAACATCAATTGCTCGGTCAACACAAAACAACAAAAAGCAGAAATGGAACAACTTGTGCAGAAATGGACAGAAGGACTTTCAGAAGAGCAGAAGAAAGCAGCACGTCAATTGCTGGAGCGACACAAGTCTGTATTCTGCAGTTCACCCGAAGGAAATGGCAGAACCGATTTGGTAAAACATAGTATTGACACTGGAGCAGAAAAGCCGATACGCCAAGCACCAAGGAGATTACCATTGGCTAAAAGAGAGGAAGCAGATAAAATGGTAAGAGATATGAAAGAAGCTGTTGTAATTGAGCCTTCAGACAGTCCCTGGAGCTCACCTGTGGTGTTAGTTGGCAAGAAAGATGGAAGCTTGAGATTTTGTGTTGACTACAGGAAACTAAACATAGTTACGAAGAAGGATAGCTACCCATTGCCTAGGATTGATGATACACTGGATACATTATCGGGTTCAAAATTGTTTTCAACATTGGATCTGCAGAGTGGTTACTGGCAGGTTGAAGTTGCGGATGAAGATCGGGAGAAAACAGCGTTCAGTGTAGGGAATGGACTATGGCAATTTAATGTCATGCCATTTGGGTTATGCAACGCTCCCGCAACTTTCGAGAGATTAATGGAACGGGTACTAAAAGGCTTGCACTGGAAAACATGCCTTGTATATTTGGATGACATCATCGTCATGGGAAAAGACTTTGATGACCACTTGAGGAACTTGGCGGAGGTACTGGAAAGGTTGCAAGCAGCTGGTTTAAAATTAAGTCCCAAAAAGTGTTCACTTTTCAAGGAAGAAGTAAAATATTTGGGACACAAGGTTACGGCAATGGGAATTCATACAGATTCTGACAAGATTGCAGCAGTTATGAACTGGCCAAGACCGAAAAACCTACATGAACTACGAAGCTTCCTTGGATTGTGCACATATTACAGACGGTTTGTGCCAGGATTCGCCAACGTTGCCAAAAGTCTGCATGAGTTAACAAGAAAAGATAAGGCATTTGAATGGAATGAACCTCAGGAACAAGCATTTGTGGAGCTCCGAAGGAGATTGTGTACGGCTCCAATTCTATCCTATCCTATACCAAATGTTCAGTTTATTTTGGATACTGATGCCAGTAATGAAGGTATAGGAGGAGTATTGTCACAGAAAATAGATGGTCAGGAAAAGGTGATAGCTCATTTCTCCAAAATGTTATCAAAGCCGGAGCGAAATTATTGTGTTACCCGGAAGGAGTTATTGGCCATTATGGAATGCGTCAAACATTTTCATAAATACTTGTATGGTCAGAAATTTCATCTCAGAACTGCCCATGGTGCGTTAAGATGGCTACTCCAGTTCAAAAATCCAGAGGGACAAGTAGCACGTTGGATCGAACGGTTGCAGGCGTACGATTTGGACATTGAACATCGAAAGGGTACTGCACATGGGAACGCTGATGCATTATCGAGACGACCCTGTCAAGTTGAATGTAAGCATTGCAGTCGTCAAGAAAATAAGGAGAACATCATCGATGTCCGATTACTACAAGTGCTACCTGACGATGAATGGACTGCTGAAGCCATAAGGAGAGATCAATTAGAAGATCCGGATCTTGCACCGATCATCGAGTCCAAGGAAAAGGGTTGCAAACCAGTATGGGGAGATATTGCTGATAAAACTCCAACTTTGAAAGCGTACTGGGCGCAATGGGACAGTCTTCAGCTAGAGAATGGATGTTTAAAGAGGGTATGGGAAAGCTCAGATGGCAAGATAAAGCAATCCCTTACAGTGGTACCAAAAGGGAAAATACCAGCAGTATTGAAAGAGTATCACGAAGGAACGAGTGGAGGTCATCTTGGGATCAACAAAACTCTTGCAAAAATACGACAACGGTTTTACTGGTCGGGGACTCGGCAATCAATTGTGGAGTGGTGTCAAAAATGCGATAAATGTGCGGCGGTGAAAGGACCCGCACGAAGAAGTCATGGAAAAATGAAGCAATACAATGTAGGTGCTCCATTTGAAAGGATCGCAATGGATGTAGCGGGACCATTTCCAACAACTGATAATCAGAATAAATATGTGCTTGTGATCATGGACTACTTCAGTAAGTGGCCGGAAGTGTGTGCGATTCCCAACCAGGAAGCAACCACAATCGCTGAAGTTGTGATAAATAATTGGATTAGCCGCTATGGAGTTCCTATGGAGATCCACACCGATCAGGGACGGAACTTCGAGTCTGCTGTATTCCAGGAAATTTGTCAAATGCTGGGGATTAACAAAACGAGGACGACAGCTTCACACCCACAGTCAGATGGGATGGTTGAGAGATTCAATGCTACTTTGGAGGAATTTCTAGCAAAAGTGGTCAGTAAGAATCAACGTAACTGGGATCAACACATTCCTTTATTTTTGATGGCATACAGATCAGCAGTTCATGACACCACGACCATGACACCAGCTCAAACTATTTTTGGAAGTGATTTAAGACTTCCTGGTGACCTCAAATTTGGAGCGGTACCATCAACATCATTGTCTGCGCAAGAATACGTCAACCGAATCAGGGAGAACCTTGAGGATATTCACAAGCTTGTTCGGCAGAAGATACAACTGACCAGTGATAGAATGAAAGCCCGATATGATATACGATCTAATAATAAAGGTTTTGAAGAAGGACAATTAGTATTTCTACACAACCCACAACGAAAACGAGGGTTATCACCAAAACTGCAAGCTGCATGGGAAGGACCTTACAACATTATAACCAAGTTGAATGACGTGGTTTATAGAATTAGGAAGGGCCATCGAGGCAAAGCGAAAGTAGTACATTTGGAAAGATTGGCCTTATACAAAGGAGAGCTAGATCCTGTTCGGGACGAACAGGCTTAAGTGGAGGGTAATGTTACGAGTACAGAAAAAAAATCTAGACGATTACAGAAAGATCTAGACGATTACGGTCACTTCCAGGAAAATAAAATCACCAAAAAAAAACAACAGAAAGTGAATGAAATGAATATTGTTGTTGTTGTCTCTTCTTAGAAATAGGGTCAACATAAACGATTTTATGAATCAAATCAACATAACGTAAAATAATCGAATATTCTAATATTTTCTCAAGGTTTCTGGAAAGTGATGTCGAATTATCTAGAAGTATTGCAGAAGGTACATAAGAAAATTGCTTATTGTAGTTTTTAATTACTGTTATTTTAAACCTGCGATAGTGAAGTTGAAATTATAAAAGTGATATTTAAATTAGTTTTTGTAAATAAAGTTTAAAGTGTTATTAAGTAGAAATAATTTGTGTATTATTTTAAACGTTGCATTACTGGAAATTTCTACAATCAACCGTTGGAGTTTCTGAAGCTGTTGGAAGAATATTCTAGTTAGGAATATTGTTTGCTGTATTGTTTTCCTGTTGTTGTGGAACAATCAAGGAGTTGAAGACTTAATAAAACCTGGTGTTTGTGCTTACTAATCAGTGATCGAACTCAGGAAGAGATTGGGGATTGCGTTTATCGAATTGTGAGTTAGGCCAATTCGAAGGAGGTTAAGAAAAACGTAACAATATTTATATCGGATCGACCATTAAAGTTTAAAGCTATATTCATTCTTAAAGAATTCTAAGAGCCCTAGTCCATAACTTTACATTAAAAAAAAACCATGAGCATTCCATTAACATTATAGTTTAATTATAATCAAGTCAACATTATTTGGAAACTTTTATCAGCTTTGCAAAAATCAATCAAATTTCCTGGTCCTGGTAGAAGTAGAAAATCCTAATTGTTTTGTTGGACAGCAATGATAAACGGTTAAAATAAAACTAATACCGCATTTGCAGCGACATAGCAAATTAGTAAATAGTATATTAATTTGCATCTTTTCATATTTAATATGAGTTTACAACGTAGATTCTAATTTAAATCTTTTATGATGTAAACACATTTTAATTTAGTTTACTTTAAATTGGTATCTAGAGACCATTTCTCAAATTGAGATGTTGAAAAATGTTTGACGGGAAAAAGAAATCTGATAATTTAAAATTTTTAGGAACAGAAGGTGGTGTAGAAATCAAACATTTTTATTTGCAATGGTGTTCACACTTCACAGCGTGAAGTATCAAATTAAAATTAATTTGATTTGTAGTAAGCCTAGATATCAAATTAGTTGCAAGTTTTTAAAATAAAAAGTGTTTACAACACAGATTTAAATTACATCTACTAATTTGCTATGCCGCTGTAAATGCGGTATAAATTTAAGAGGGCAAAAGCAATTTTTCTTTTAAAATTTACAGGAACAAAACTAACATGAAATTACTAATAATCCATCTATTTGCATATTCCTTGATCAGTTGCCGTAGCATCTTCCTCAATGAAAAAAACACTCATAGAGTTATAATGTAATGGGCAAGATATTACATGTCAGTTGTGCTTCCATTTTTCATCCTCCTTACCTATAGTAATATACTATAGAGATCTTCATATTCAATCAACTTCTCAGCCTACTTGTTCATAAGAACACATTTCTTTAAAATATTTCTTAAATATGAAACTTCCGGAAGCCGATTAAGTTCTTTGCTATTTTTCTAACCGATTAAGTTCTTTGCTATTATGAAAACTAATTAAAAATAACTAATTTAATAAAACTAATTAAACTAATAAAATAATTAAAAGAAAAAATCACGAAATAAATAAATTTGTGCAAAAGAATTTATGCTGACAATGTTCTTTTTGGCTCGTGTTATGAGAATTTTATTCAATTATTTTTTATCAGTTAATCAGTTGGTGGTTGGCAGTTGATTTATTTATTAGTTATTTCAAATTAGTTTTGAGCCGTTAATGAGTTGAGGTTTGGAAATCTGGAACGACAAGTTCGTTGTTAATTTTGAAGTTTGGAGTTAGTTTTTGGATATTGAGTTGACCGGTAGTGAGTTAAGATATTGAGTTGGATAGTTAATTTGGAGACAATTCTGTTTGGTTTATATAATTAACACTGCTTGCCGTTGGCACTTGTCGTAAGTATTCAAATAACGTTATGTATATAGCACTTGTTACTTTACGCAGAATAACTAATTTAGTTAATTGATAAAAAAACACAAGGTTGATTTTTAGATACTCTATATATATTACGGTTTGTTAGACCATCTTCAGGAGTATCGACCATCGTCAGGAGTAGTTAGTTACTCCTGAAGATGGTCTAACAAACCGAAATATATATAGAGTATTTAAAAATTAACCTTGTGTTTTTTTTATCAATTAACGTTTAGTTATTCTGCGTAAAGTAACAAGTGCTATATACATAATGCTGTTAGGTTTATTTTTGTTTGTTTAGTTTTGTTCTGTGGGCGAAAGGGAAGGTCCTTGTAAGTCCTGACGCGCGGACAATTCTGTTAGTTTTATTTTTATGTATTTGTTTTGGAATGTTTTGTTCTCTGGGCGAAAGTCAAGATTCTTGTAAGTTCTGACGCGCAGACAATTTTTTATAGTTTAGATAATTTGTTTGTATTTGTGGTAGAGTAGTTGTTCTGGGGGTGAAAGGCAGAATTTGTAAGTCCTTGACACACAGACAACATTTATGTTTAAGTTTTGATGTTTAGTTTGTAACCGCAAAGGTAGGAAAGGTCTTTCAGACGTGTTTTTAACGGGGTTTACGAGCCTGCGTACCTTAGTTGGGTGGGAATTGGCTGCTACGAGAGGGTCGTGAGTGGTGAAGTGATATGGCTCGGATCTTGTTGACCCCTTATGGTTTACCATCTAGGTCACCCCACCATGATTATTTCACCAAATTCATGGGTTCAATGCGGTCATGACCACCAAGTGTTACGCTCATTTAGTTTAACTGCCATGGTCTTCGAAAATTCTATTCGTTTGAGCGTAACCTGTTGGAGGGTAGGAAGAGCGCGGACCAGTGGACGATAACAGGGAAATGAATCGCCTCTCGTTCGGGCCGCTGTAGCTGACGTTTTCTATTCCAAAACCAACTTCTTTATCCTCCACACATGGTGTTCCGATGGTGTCTTTGGCTTGCCAGAGAATAGTGGGAAAGGAAAATGCTAGCCCTTGGCTTTCTGAGCCATAGTTAGTCCACCTCTGTCCTCTGGTCGTCCTTCGATTTCACCAAAACACTCTTTCAAAATTCCTTTTTTGTTTATTTTATTAAATTGGTTTTTTTTACTTTTGATTTTATTGTTTTAGGTAGATTTCATATAAAAATCTACCTATTTTTAATCAGCTCGATTATTCTGCTGCCACCAATTCCCATTCGGTTCCCGCTCAAGTTTTCGTGTATTTGTTTTTGGTAGAGGTTAATCAGTTGGGGTATGGCAAGTGGTAACGACAAATTCGTTATTTTTTTTTGAAATTCTGTGGTTTTTTTTGAGTTGGGATTAAGTGAGTTGAGCTTGGGCATTTATTTGGAAAGAATGATTCTTAGAATTGTTAAGAGTTAATTTGGGTTTTAGCAGTTAAGAGGAGAGTGTCTTAGAATCATAGAATATAAGTTATTTTAAAATAATGAGAATAAAAATGTATGAATGTCGTGTTATGATTTAAATTTATTTGTGATTTGACAAATTAACTTAAATGTGAATAAAAAAAATAGAATTTATGCTAAAAATTATGCTATATAACCTAGTGGTGTTGTGCTAAATATCAATGTGCAATTAAATAAACATATGAAAGTAAAATTTATCATGTTTTAATTTTGACTGTGAGAAAAGATTATCACCAAACATCGAGTCAAAAAAATTTCTGAAATTGTTTGAAATATTGAAATTGACCCACTACAGGAACAAAAAAAAATAGATATGGGACCTCGGCAATTTGGAGCTAAACCTTGTAACAGATATTTACTGTAAGTTGTGTTTTTGTTTTATATTGGTATGATTAATGGAGTGATTTGTTACAACTTTAAGCTTTGTCATTTTGAGTAATTTAAGAACGAATAAGGCTTATAAGATAATTTTAGGTCACATTAAAACTAATGTAATATGATTTGCTAAAGTGTAAATATTTAGGGGAGAGTGGTGACATGACGGATCTCCCTTCTGAAGATCTTGGGTGGTGATGTAGGCACGCATTGTTATTTATTTTAAATTTCTTGTTATGAGGTTTGGTCAATAGAACCACCGTGCAAATCGAGCAAGCGTCAGAGTATATTGCGTGCGCGACAAACTGGTGGACCTTGACGGACCACCAGAAAAACCGACCACTACAGAAGCCTAATTTCTTCAAACTGATCATAGCGCGGCATCACCAACGAATGTTTGAGAATTCCATCATTACTACATATCTAAGAATATTCTATAACTAAGATTTAGGTTACTACCGTTAACTGAATATAGTGCATCCGCCAGCCCATTTAAGTTATCAACTTTGCTAGTGATATCTAACTGTTATTGGTAGTAGAATGTAACATCTCAAGTTAACTCGTAAACCAATAGCAGACAGCGACGTTGGAGTGTGCGGCGTTGTCACACCCGTAGATCAAAAGTTAATATTACAAATCAATCAATCTCTCCATGCGATTTAACTTTTGACATACGGCGTTGATGAAACTCGGCCCATAAGCTCCTAATGTGTAAGCATTATTTTATTAGATGTCACCACTTTTAACAACTTACTCTAGAGCGTTCATATAGTTCTGATGGCAAAAAACACGTAAGAAAACTCGACATAACCAATATATGTAAAAACTATTTCACTTCGTATCAATTCAGCTCGGTTAAAATCAGATCCATCATGTCTTTACCATACTCTTTTTCCTGTTTTACTCGTCAATCGGTTTTAGCAAACAGCCAAACTGTCGAGATCACTCACTGTCATAGTGACCAAATGCCAAGAGTATGCTCCATACCTACTCCATATATCGTACAAATGGTATGCTTTACATGTAAATCAATAGGAGTTCAATACACAACACCTTTTATTGAAAAAAACTATTTCAATGAAAGAAATTGACTGTGGCCTGATATCATGATTCTTTTATTTCAAAAGAGAAGTACACATTTGAAATTGGTTGAAGTGTATTTAATTTTCACATAAACATAACTTGCGGTTGCCTCAACTACAACGTTTAACCTGCACAGCTTTTGAATTAACTTCAGGATTCGATTTGCCATATTCCAATATTTATACACTATCGAGACAAAGAAGTTGACCCAAGAAATAAAGGCTTCTGACCGCTCATGATCAAGAAAACTCATTGAATGGATTATGAAACCACAAGCGAATGCTGATTTTTTGAACAAAATCATTTTCGGCGATAAGGTTTTGCGAAAATTTCGAAAGCTATTATCAAAACATCTTGCTTTAGAAATTTGCCAAAAAATTATGAGAATTTACCACTGGCAATGTTTTTCCAACATAACATAATAATTAAACAATTATTTTTTTAACTTAAAGTTTTAAGGCTTTATTACTTCATAATTCTAGTATTTCATGTTTCTATTATTTATTTATAATTTATAATTGTTTCAGGATGATTGTCCTAAGAAAATTATTAGTGAAATTGAAATGTGATTGGTAAAGTTCAACTATAAAGCTGAAGCATAAAAATTTCACCTTAATAACTTCATTAATCGTCAAAATGGTCGCATATGAGGTGCGAAAATCTACGAGCGATCGTTGGGAAACAGAAGCATTGACAACGTATCACTGTCTGGTGCGGTTTTGGTGCTGTAGAAATAATTGGCCCATTCTTTTACAAAAATTCTGCTGAACAGGTTGCTAATGGTGGTGCTGAGCGTTTTGCACTAAATTGTGTTAAAGTGTTGCGGGTCTGGCCTAAAGGAATTTTGATCAAAGTATCACAAAACTCTACGATTTGAAATCCAAGAGATCTTATAGTCGATTTTCGGTGTTCCCAACAAGTTTCATAAACTGACTTTAAATTATTTTTTCATTTGCTGCCTAACAACACCAAACAGCAACTGCAAAATAAACGTATAATTGAAAAAAAAAATTGAATATAGTTGAAAAAATTAAGAGTTTTTCCAGAAGATGACGCCGCATCATTTTATAACAAGATTTGAAGAATGAGCAGCACATGGTATAAAAGTTTCCCTAAGCTTTTGAACTGCAACATATTTTCCCTTCACGCAGGGTCCGTTATCAAATCTTTGGCTTCTAATGTTATTCAATGAAATTTCATTTCAGCAAGCTCAATTAATAATGTATTCGTGGAATAAAATCGACGAAATGTTTACGAATTTCCTGTTTTTCAAATTTTTGTGTTTTTAAGATTTAGAAAACTAAACATTAAATCCTATCATATAATAAAACCAATAGATAAACATAATATAACAATATTTAATGATAATATGTTGGTTATAAAATTTAAGTAATTCACCTCTCATTTTATAAAAATAATTTGCAGAAATAAAACTAAAATTGGGTTCCCGTATTCGGGTCCCGGTACATAATCCTTAATCAAGTGAACCATTGTCTTCCTTAGTAGTTAAAAACCGCATAGCTAAATAGAAAAAAAACTGCTTATGAAATTGAGAGTACCATTGACCGAATAAAGTTCATTCGCCAGATCCCGTAAGTATCACCTTGGTTGGTAATATCTCACTGGTTTTGCCAGTAGTATTTAATATCTCACGTTAAATCGTATGTCAATAGCAGCGACAGGATTACGCAGGACTGTCACGCCCGTAGATTAAAAATAAAAACAATTATACAAATCAACAAAAGCTGATCTCTTCCGTATACGGAGAAATTACAAATCTTCAGATATTTCTTTTACATAAAATTTAATTTTGATATGAAACAAAATTTTTGTTTTTTACATAGAAAAATAAAATTTAATTAGCCAAAAAAATTAATGAAAACCAAAACGAAAAAGTAATCGAATTTAAAAGAAAACTAAATTTGACGCCTGGTGCGATCGCTTCATTGCACCCGTGGTATGTAATTGCACCCCTGTATGTAATACAAAGTTATTTTGATGAAATTTCTTTTTAACGAAATTCGATAACAGCAGATTACTTTATGCTTTAAAAATAAATGCTGAAGAGTGATGCATCAAATTAGTTATATTTTTTGATATATGTAGTTGATATGTTTTTAATATTTTTTAACTTTATCGATTTAATATTTTTTTCTATACCAACTGTTAAAACGTGCTATTATCAACTAAAATTAGAGGGAAACGTTGCACTTTACCATCAAGGGTAGATAAAGTAATACTTTAACAGAAAGGGTAGATAAAGTATTTTTTATACGCCTACATATTAAAGTGTTACTTTATTACTGTGATTTGCGGCTTTAAAGTTTCACTTTTCAACTATTTATTTTGTTGTCATAGCTACGTCCAAAAAAGTAAAAAGCATTTGTATTTGTTTAAATTCTATGAAAAATAAAATTTTTTATCAAAGCAACCCTCAAATTCAAAATTTCATTATCCAATTAAAATAGTTGTTATCATATCTACACAATAATTTGGAAAAAATAATAAATATTTTGTCAAAGGTTACTTGTTCCCCATATTTTTACCTATACCTGACCTATACTCATTTTTTCGTGAAACTGTTTTTTCCTGACACTTTGAAATGAAATTTATCATTGATTTTTCTTCATTTTTGGTCTACTTTAACAGTTGCGATAGAAAAAAATGTTGTATTCCACACGATTATAAAATTTCATTATCTTCTCGTTGCTTATTAGCGATGCTTATTAAAATCGCTCTCAAAGATAAAGTGCAATTTTATCATCTTGTACAATAAATAACTATTATCAAATAAGGTTTAAGCCAGTTCTTTTTGAAATTAGCTAAGTGTATATGAGATTAAATGCCATTGACATACGTGTTACCGTTAGTTAAGTATCACATACCACTAACAATAGCGGTGAAATATCACAAGGTAGCCATGGTGATATCATAGATGTATTGACGGATGAAGTGTATTCAGTTGCTTCAGACTTTGATAATGGCACACTATAGCCTGTGTTGAAGTAACGAGTATTCACATATGTAATTCTATATATGAAGAAGAGACATTGAGAAAGACAGTGCGTCAAATGATCAACGAATATGCCACTAAATAGATTATTGGGAAACCCATTTTAGTACGTGCAAATTTTTTTAAAAAATTGGTTTTTATTCTTTTATTTAATTTTTTTATCCTATCACAATATATTGACCTGTTAGATTTTAACATGTAAACAAATTTTCACTCACAAAAACAGTGTTTTCGTCTCTTGTAGCAAAATGTAGTATTTTTAATTTTCTTTGGTAAAATCATTTTAAAATAGTACATTATGATGCTAGGACGTAAAGCTAAAGATTTTGGACGGATGTGGAGTTTGCAAATCGAGGCGCTAGCCGAGATTTGCACCCACATTAAGTCCAAAATAGCTTACGTCCGTGCATCATATACTATTTTTTATTCGCCGCAAGCAAAATATTTTAAGAAAAGTTGTTTATTCTAAATTAAAATTATTTATCTTCATTTTTATTTTCATAAATTTTAAAATAAAAATATGTGGAACAAGTAACCTTTGAAAAAATATTTATTATTTTTTCCAAATTCTATGACAACAAATGATAACAACTATTTTAATTGGATAATGAAATTTTGAATTTGCGGGTTGCTTTGATAAAAAAATTTATTTTTCATAGAATTTAAACAAATACAAATGCTTTTTACTTTTTTGGACGTAGCTATGACGACAAAATAAATAGCTGAAAAGTGATACTTTAAAGCCGCAAATCACAGTAATAAAGTAACACTTTAATATATAGACGAATAAAAAAGTTTTTTATTTATTAATTTTTAATATTTTTTTTAGTTATTAAAATTATTTGTAACTACATATATGTAATTTTTTGAATATATTTAATGTCGTGGGGCATCACCTACGTATGCTTTCTCACCAATGGAGGAAGCGCTTCAACAAAATTTTTAACGTTAACCGAAGCTGAGCTGGACGTTCATCCAAAACGTTAGCGTGAAAATTAACAAAATTCCTGCACTGAACCACAAATTCTGTTTCCATCAAAACCAATAAATGAACAACTTCCACCCACTCCATGGGACATACCAAATAATGGAGGTGAAGTACATGGAGTGCATTTTTGTGTCTCTCGAGCTTCTTTTTTCGAGCAAAACATCTTTCTATAAATTATATAATTTTCTTGTGTAAACTACTTGAAGTGATTGCAACAATATAGAGTAATACAACGTCTTTTTTCACTTCAGAAAATTTTTATTTTAACACCAAATATTTTCTGTCTTCAAGAGACCTTCTTCATGGGTTAATTGTTTTCTAAACTAAACTAAACTAAACATCAATGACTATTTATATAAGAACTGAATCTAAAAAATTATGGTGCAAATTATGAAACTTTTTGCAATCCATACAATTTTAGAGCGATCTAGTTTCGAACCAATGAGAAAATTTTAAACTTTAAAAAAGTTTATCATTCTCATCAGGGCTAGCCGACTAGATAAACTCTACCAAAAAATGTCAACGCTAATGTATATAAACCAAAAATTAGGTTACAACTCTAGCAAAGTGTAAAAACAAAAAATTTACATAAACATACATTCAATAAATTCAGGTTTAGTCAATTAGTTTCTCTGGTGATCGCTGTTTTGTTATACTCTAGACATTCTAGTATTGAATAACAAACTTGTATCGGTGAGAGGAAGATGACTAGTCTACTAGACTATTTATATACAAAAACAAAACTACGGATCTTGAACTTATTACCAAGTAATTAAAGCTAGTGAGTAATTAAAGTTAGTGGATTTTCCCAATGACAAGGATTAAGGATATGAAATTTAACTATACTATTTTTTAAACAGAATAAATGATGGCGTAACCAAAAAAAATAAATTTTTTTTTATATAACTTAATTTATTTGTGAATTGTGATTTTATGAATGAAACATTTTTATGACTGTGTTTTAATTTTAAAAAGGGGGCTGTAAACTGGACCTCTGTCGTTGTTGATTAAAATTTCCTCGTTTTCCTGCTGGATGTAGTAAGATTCTATTATCTCTGAATCTTACTACATCCAGATTATCGAGCTCAAAACAGAATTAAAGCTCCTGATCGATATTTTATTATTCACCTCAAAGATTTTTCGCATCAGCTGGAGGGATACTCAATTTTTTCAACCCTTGAGGTTATTCCTAGAACACCTATACCTTTCTTTTCGATATAAAACGCATAAAAAAAATTTCAGCCAAATCAAAAATGTGTCAGTAAAAGAATGACCCATTTACATGGGACTTATACTACCTCTTGTTCTTATTTTTTAGAACATGTTATTATTGAAAGTGGTATAAGTCCATTTAGAGTCAAAAAATCGATTGTTTTCTTTTTAATTTTAAATAACTATTATTATTACATAATAAAATTAAATAGGTTTAAAGTGTGAAAAATATCACAAAATTTTAGTTGCATTTGCCTGTTTTTATATTGATGCAAACGCAAATCCTTAAATATATCAATATATGAAAAAATGGACTTATACCACTTTTAAAAAAAACGGTTCATGTATTTTCAACAAAACAGTGTCATAATATCCCATACATTCCAAGCAACAATTCAAAAACTCCACGTGAATTTAGAGACATCCTTTATTTACAGACATAGAGACATTTAGAGACATCCTTTATTTATTTATTTATTTTGAATTTGGTTCGGTTATCAGCGCTAATATTAAATTTTAAAGAGTGGCATTCTTAATGTCGTTTGACCACTATTGATTTTTTTACTATTTATGCATCATGAACTTCACGAGTACTTCTCGACGTTAATGTTTATCTTTGCCAGTAAAAAAAATTTATTTCCCTTTTTTATTCCACAACAAAATTTATGTCATTTCACACTACAGCATTCGTTGATTAATCAATTTTGATAAAACTTTAGAAGAAAATGTGAATTTGTACAGCAAAGAACTGGACGATTGAAGTCAAACAGTTATTAGCATTTTTATTAACAAATCGTTTAGATTAAAGTGCTAAGGAGTTGTAAGGAGTCTGGAGTATCAGGATGATGATAATTTACAAACAAATTAAGAACCTGTCGGCGCAATCAATAACCCCCTCAATCAGTAGTTTTTGAGTGTAATTGGGCTCAAATTGTTGGCTGACAGTCGTGATTTAAAAAGCTTTTGGTATCGATCTACTAGGGTGAATTGATAATGAAGCTACCTAGCGCTAGATGGCAGCACAAACACAAAAACTTTGTTTTCGAAATTGTGATCTGTCAAACGGCAGCTGTTAAAATTTCACCCAAAGGCCAAATTCATCGATTAGTTTATTTGTTGTAGTCATTTGAAGTTAACAACTTTTGTGTTTTTTGAAAAATGGGAAAAAGCGAAATTCGTGCAGTGATTAAACACTATTATTTGAAAGGGAAAACGGCGAAAGAGACAAAAGAAAAACTCGATAAACATTACGGTGAGTCTGCTCCGTCAGATTACATGGTAAAATATTGGATTGCTGAATTTAAACGCGGTCGAACAAGCACTGCAACAATACCATCAACAGGAAGGCCAAAAGAGGTGGTTACTGAAGAAAATATCAAGAAATCCTCGATATCGTTATGAATGATCGCCGAGTGAAGTTGCGTGAGATTGTTGAAATGGTAAACATCTCATATGAACGTGTGTTCAGCATTTTGCATGAACATTTGCACATGCAACACTATCGGCAAGATGGGTGAAGCGCAGGGTTGCATAAAAATCTGATTTTTTTAAAAAAATCAAAAAAATCGGATTTATTTGATTTAAATCGCTTTTTTTGATTTAAATCGGATTTTTTTGATTTTTAAAAAAATGTGGTTTAATTTTTGAAGAAGTTGTATATTCTCATGCTATGTTAACTACTTTATATAAATCATTAGCTTTGGTTATATTTTTTTAAATGCAAGGCTAGACAAAAGTAAAGGAACAGTTTTTATTAGATTATTACTAGATTTTTATACTGAAATACTGATTGTTGTTCTAGCGACATGAAAAGCGTTACTTGCCAAACTAAGATACTTTGTTACTGCTTTAGAGTGATGTCAGAGATATCCAATTCTGCAGATTCGAAAAGTTTCTCGGACATGTAGATAACTGGTTAACACTAAACGGCAAGACATATGGAACAACGTCTTATAACTTGTGTCAGGAAAATGTTAAGGACTTATATACTATCACGATCTTAATAGTAACGATAGTTTTTAGTGGAAATGTTTTTTTTCGTAAGCGGGTTGTACTGATTTGCATTTAATACTCTATTTGATATGTAATTATTTATTATTTCTAGAATCTGTTCATATGCATTTTATGTGGGTTTGTCAATATTTCTAGTGGTTTAATCTGTGACTTTGTTGTTGAAGTTTTACGACGATAGGCTAACATTTTAATTTTTCTCAGTCGCAAGCACGATGCAATTGTCTTAGCGTGACTTGATACAGATGCCGTTGGTCAGGTGAATATAGCTCAGATATTAAAAAAATTGTGAGCGTATATCGTTCATCATCTTGTTAGAACGCTTGTTGTTGTGGGATCTTGTTTCCTTAGGTTTTTATGTGTAGTTGTGACACATGTTGAAATTCCTACCACAAAACATTTTATCAAAAAAAATCAAATTTTTATTTTGAATTTGCTTAAAATTCTAGAAATTTCTTCAATTGATTTAAATCAATGATTTTTTTAAAAAAATCAAGTTGATTTAAATCTGATTTAAATCACTGATTTAAATCAAATGATTTAAATCAATGCAACCCTGGTGAAGCGTTTGCTCAGTGTCGAACAAAAACGTGTTCGAGAGACCACTTCACCAGTGTAATAACTGTTGATGAAACGTGGGTCCACCACTACACACCTGAAACCAAAAATCAATCGAAACAATGGGTGGAAACTAGTGAAAGTGCTCCGAAGAAGGCAAAAGTAGTGAAATCGGCTGGCAAAATTATGGCCACTGTATTTTGGGATGCACTCGGAATATTGCTCATCGATTATCTTGAAAAAGGATCCACAATCACAGGAAAATATTATCGTGCATTATTGGATCAATTGAATGATGCAATCAAGGAAAAACGACCACATTTAAAGAACAAAAGAGTGCTCTTTCTTCAAGACAACGCACCGGTTCACACAGCATTAGATATGATGCTAAAAATACGTGAAATACACTTCGAATTGGTTGATCATCCACCTTATAGTCCAGATTTAGCTCCTAGTGACTTTTTCCTGTTTCCAAACTTGAAAAAATGGCTCGCAGGAAAAAGATTCAGCTCAAACGAAGAAGTGATTACCGAAACTAACGAGGGCTTCTCAAGATGGACGGGTCTACGCCCAGAAGTACTCGGAACCCAGTTCCGACCAAGGACCATCACAAAAATTTCGACGAAAGGTGCTACTCCGACGCTCCATTTTTTGGATAAAGAAGCAGTTGTCACTGGCCTCACTGCTTCAGATCCTCCTCGTCATGGCCGGTATTGAAAGAAATCCTGGATCAACTAAAATATGGCATTGTGCAATATGCAAAAACATTTTAAGGGCAAACACTACATCCGTCCAGTGTAATAGCTGTAAAGAATGGTGTCATCTTAAGAACTGCTCAGGCCTTGCAACACATAAGCAATGGACCAAAAACTACATAGCGCCATGTTGCTATGCATCAAGTCAACATATAAATACGAGCTCGCAACAGAACACAATGCGAATGAGCACACATCCGGAAACACCAAGTGATGTGAAAATAATGCAGCTAAATTGTAACGGTCTCTTAAACAAAATCGATGATATCATCAACTTTATGTATAAAAACAATATTCTAGTCGCGGTTTTGCAAGAAACCAAATTAAATGTTAGATCTAAGATTAGTGATAGTATCTGTGATTATAGAATTATAAGACTGGATAGAGGGAAGGACAAAGGTGGTGGCCTTGCCTTTATCATACACAAAACCATTATCTACCGTACAACCACATTACCAGCAGTACCGGGAACTGATAAACACCTAGAACAACTGGGTATTACAACAAAATCCGGAAATACGGAGATAAATCTAGTCAATATTTATATTCCACCAGTAAGCAGCTGTGATATAGGTTATGAACCGTCCATAGGACATTTATTTTACACCAAAGACTGTCTAATTCCCGGAGATATAGATGCTCACCACGATCTATGGCACTCACACTTAAACACTGACTCAAGAGGTGAAAATATTGCTGATCAAATTGACGGCTCCAACTTTGGAGTCCTCAATGAACCACAACCAACAAGAGTAACAAACAACTCATACTCGTCTCCAGATGTTTCACTTGCCAGCATGTCACTAATGCCAATCGCTGAATGGAGAACTGAAATTGCATTGGGATCAGACCATGTGCCGATCATAATCACCTTAAGCCGTTCCTTAAACGAAATGAAATCCGAGAAGAAGACTTACATTAATTTTAACAAAGTAGACTGGGATAATTTTACCAATTTTACTGAATTAGAATTCAGTAAGCAAATTTTACCAATTGACGCCGAAGAAAATTCAGAGAAATTTTTAACAAAGCTAGATCTCGCTTCATTCCAGCCGGCAGAATACAAAATATTAAACCAAACTTCCCACAAGAAGCCTGTGTACTTTCCTCCCAAAGAGATGACATCCGTAAGGCAGATCCAACTGATTCTAGAATTTCGGGCCTGGACAAGGAGATAAATGAACTAGTAATGGAACACAAACGCAACAAATGGAAAGATTTAGTGAGTAAGTCAAACTTTGGCACACATAAAAGTCTGTGGGAGGTGATGAAGGGTTTAACACATCCGCGTCCATCGCATAACAACTGCATGATCTCCTTCGATGATATCCCAACCGAAAACCATAGAAAATGCGCAACAAAATTCAACACGCAGTTTACAGAAAAGCAAAGTAAATATGAAAAAGAAACCAGGTCAGTATTAAGACATATGCGCAAACTTAATACTGAAAATTTCGAGGATATCATATTTTCCAAGATGTTGGAAACGCAATAAAGAAATCCAAGCCATCTAAAGCTATTGGACCAGATGGCATCTCAGCCATCATGCTAAAACAAATTGAACCCAAAGGATTGAACAGAATCTTGCAAATTGGCGTCACATCAGCATGGCTTAAGGAAAGCACACAGACACAGTACAACCACCGCGCTTCATAGAATCCAAAACCAAATCAGCGATGGTCTAAACCAAAAACAACCCTGTGTTAGAACAATTTTAGTTGCACTTGACCTGTCAAAAGCTTTCGACACAGTGTCACATGCTGCACTACTGAACGACATATTCAACACCAATCTGCCAGGTCTAATAAAACGCTGGTTGTGCAACTATCTCAGAGGCCGCCAAACATACGTTGAGATCCGTAACTCTAGATCTAAGATGAGAGTACTCAGACAAGGAGTTCCACAAGGTGGAGTTCTCTCGCCTTCATTATTCAACATCTACTTAAGTAGTTTACCTGCACCACCGGAAGGAATAACTATCACGTCATATGCAGACGACTGCACGGTGCTTACAACAGGAAACAACCTGGAACAACTCACCAATGTCCTAAACACCTTGAATGAATGGTTTAAAACCAAAAACTTGAAATTGTCCACTGAAAAGTCCACTTCTACACTTTTCATCACATGGACGAAGGAGGTAAATACAACACTCAATATCTGCATTGACAACATACTAATTCCTACTGTCGAAAATCCAAAACTGCTGGGAGTAACATTCGATCCACTACTTAAATTCAACGCTCATGCTCAACAAATAATTACAAAACTTAAAAACAGGAACAACGCATTGAAAGCTCTAGCAGGCAGTTCGTGGGGTAAGAATAAAAACACAATAATAACGGCATATAAAGCAATAGGAAGACCTTTCATAAATTACGCTGCTCCCATATGGACACCCCAAGTCGCTGACA
This sequence comes from Diogma glabrata, assembly GCA_963693315.1. Lineage (NCBI taxonomy): Eukaryota > Metazoa > Arthropoda > Insecta > Diptera > Cylindrotomidae > Diogma > Diogma glabrata. The sequence goes on along the minus strand of OY856187.1, from coordinate 44,890,605 downwards.
CCCACTGGAATAAGTTACAGATAACACAGAACGCAGCTTTGCGTACAGCAACCGGATGTCACTTGATGGCCCATAGAGATCACCTGCACGAATGTAACATATTGCCGGTCCGTGAACACAACGAAATGCTTACCAAACAATATCTTTGGTCCTGTCATAGAGAGCAGCATCCCTGCAATGACACCTTATCCATGACAACAATATTTATTTATTTAATTTTTAAGCAAGTAAAGCAAGTAGGTTATAACGATTAAGGTGTAATAATTTGTTAACTTTTGAATGCCACAGTATAGCATTTGTTTTGCTTCAAGTGGCTAATTATATTGTTAAAAAGCAATAATCAATAAAGAAAAAAAAAAAAAAAACCACCTAGAGGTATAAGAAGAACTGCGAAATGCTTCCTACAAGATGTTAGAAGCAATGAAGACATAAATAACATCGACGAGCCTACGTATAAGAGGGGGTTGAAAAATCTACATACCAAAACCGTTGAAGACACAATAAAAAACTACGCCCCAAATCGAATTCTTAATAGCAAACCACCACAAGTCACTGCTGAAGTGGTAAAACTGCCACGCAGCACCAGAACCATCCTAGCGCAGTTAAGATCCGGTTGGTCACGCATTTTAAATAACTACATGAGTAGAATTGACCATGAAATTAATGACAAGTGTCCCATATGTGAGGGCACGCCACATGATGCTAACCACCTTTTCAATTGTCCAGAGAAACCAACCGACCTGACGAAGGAAGATCTGTGGTACCGCCCAAGGGCAGTAGCAGAGTTCCTGTATCTGGACTTGGAGCCGGAAGAATAGCACCACAACTCGTCGCTACAACAACAACAACAACAACCGAAACTAATGCGTATTTTGAGGGGTTGCCGAAATCGTATTATTCAGATGGTATAAAAAATTTGGAATATCGTCTTACTAAGTGTGTCGAAGTAGAAGGAGACTATGTTGAAAAATAAATGGTTTTTGAAAAAAAAAATGTTTTTTTTCTACTTAGGTAGCTGCATTATCAATCCGCCCTCGTATATCGCTCAATTGTAATCATAATCAAAAAATTTATTTTCATCTTTATTGTTCTTAAATACTTTAAGTAACTATGAATTTTAGCTTTGTATGTAGGTGACTCATGTTAACGATATCCAGATATATGCAAAGACCTCCAGTTACAAAAAGGAGATGTCATCCACGTCACTTCTACTAGTAGCACTTTTTTATGTAAAACATTGTTTTATTAAGATTTGTATATATTCTATGGTGAGTTAAAGACGGTTTGAGTCAAATATCTAAATTGTGTCAATATAAAAAAAAGTCAGACAAGTGCGAATAAAATCCGCTCGCCAAGGGTTCCGTAAATGTAAAAGAACACAATATCAAAAATTATTGACAAAAAGATGTGTTGTAATGTCTTTATATTTCCAGACCATAGACGCATAACAAAATAAATGTTAAATCGTAAATGTCAATAGTAAATTACAATCAAATCTACATTGATCAAAAATGACTCAAAAAATGTTACTTCAGGTTAAATCTCATCCATAGATGTTTATGGTACCTTAAGAAAGATTCAATTACACCAGCTTGTAAACGGTTTAAATTTGATTATTTTTTCGGTCAATCAATAACAAAAAAGGTTTTTTTACTCTCCCCACACCCATCCCCTAAACACACAGAAATATAATTATTTGAGACTTCGCTATGATTTTCATTCAAAATTTACCAATTTCCCTGTCTCTGTGCATTTTTTCAAAATTTTCTGTCAATCAACGTCGAAACGTAGGGAGCGGAAACGGTCTGAATTTTGACAATAACTCAAAAACTGTGCACCGCAAAATTCTAAAAAAAATTTCAATGATTTCTAAATAAGGTGCTTTTTCAAATGACACCCACTCCCTTGGACCAAAAAAGATTTTCTTTACCCTTTCTACCCCCGTCCCCTAAACTTTCTGTGTGTTTATAATTATTTGAGACTTCGCTATAATTTTGATACAAAATTTACCAAATTTCCTTATTCTGTGAATTTTTACAAATTTTTCTGTCAATCAGTGTCGAAACGTAGGGGGGAACGGTCTGAATTTTGCACTTTTTTGTCCATAACTCAAAAACTGTGCACCGCAAAATTCTAAAAAAAATTGCAACGAATTTTAAATTAGGTGCTCTTTCAAATGACATCCCACTCGCTTGGGTAAAAAAAAGTTTTTTTTACCTTCTCTACCCCGGTCCCCTAAACACGCAGAAATAGAATTTTTTGAGACTTCGCTATAACTTTTATACAAAATTTACCAAATTTCCTAACTCTGAATTTTCACAAATTTTTCTGTCAAGCAGTGTCGAAACGTAGGGGGGGGGGGGCGGTTTAGATTTATACACAACAAATAGTAGTGCTTGTGGTTGTCTAAACAACTGAATAAATAACTTTATAGTTATTTCTAGTGGTTGCAATTCCCGGATCCCGAGATTGTAAAATCCCTCTTCGAGGTCCTGATACTTTCTAGTATTCGGGATTTTTACAACGAGATCCCGATCCCATTTATAACAAAATTCTATACAAGAAACGGGAAGCAAACAACGTTTTCTTTTATTTATTTATTTTTTATGTAAAACTACAGAACTTGTGTCCCTAGTGATCTACAAATTATATTAAAATTTATGATAAACTTAAATTAATAAAATTATTTTTTAAAATACATTTGAACCTGTTTTTGGCAATGCCAAACTCAAACAACTCATAAAACTCATTAAAGTTGGACAGGGATGGCAGCGATTTCTCCTAGCCGGCTTTATCCACTGGATTTTATCCGGGTGGCTAATTCATTTTATCCTGGATTTTAGCCGGATAAAATTAATTCATACAATTTTATTATCCAAAAGATGAAAGAAATGTGTTTTTTTCTTATTGTGATTTCTCAGGAAGTGATTATGACAAACAGATACATTTTATAATTGATCTCAAATATACTAAATTATTATGCAATTAAAAAGATAGATAATCTAGACCAGTGGTCGCAAATACGTGGCACGCGTGTCAGACTTGGCCCGTTTGAAAATTTGTCTGGCACGGCAAACATTCTGAAATTGTGTCCAAAATTGTCTTTAAATTCGCGTTTTAGGAATCATAATAAAGAAAAGATTTTTTCAGATATTTTGTGATAAGTTAAATATTACTGTTAGTCCAGTAAAAAACGGTAAAAATAGTAGGGAACCTCTGAATTCTTTGAATCAGTATCGATTTGCCTGAAATGCCTGAATCGATTTGCCTGAAAATTTGAAATTAAGCTCAACACACCCTCCATTTCAAAATCTACCCTAAGTGCTTTTATTTTTAGGTGCAAAAACTACCCCTTATTGTCAAAACTTATTAAGCTACAAATAAAATCTTAACAGATCTAAATAAAGATCAAAACCACATATCTCAACCCTTAAAAACCACCCAATATTATGATTCCTTAAAAAAAAGTTATTACGAGCGACAAATTTCTTTTCTTTTTTTAATTTAACTACATTAAATTTTAATGTTTTTTCATTAATATTTAGAACATGGTATCCTCATGAGAACTATAATGACTGTCTCTCCTCCTTTTCTTGATCTAAAATCGGAGCACTAGAAAAGGCTAGAAAAATACATGTATTTTTTAAAAAACATTATAATATTGCAATACATTTGTATTTTTTGATTTAACTCAGTATTTTTTTATTTAATTCAACTTTTTGTATTAAATTAAATATAAATATTCCCAGGTTGATTCTTAGATCGGAATGTATCAGACTATATATAGAAAATATTCTTTTTACGACAGCTGTAGAACAAACATATTGCGGATGCCAATTTATGAATTTCATTTAGATTTGATTCCAAAAATTCGTCAGGATAAATTGATCGAAGCGAAGTCCACCATTCTGAATTTGACATTACGCTTTAATAACGAATAAACTCAACGCAGGTGTAGTGAAAATAAGTGGAGTAATAAGCCCCTAGTATTTAAAAAGAATTGCCATAAATGTGAACTCTCTTGTCGATGTTTTGTATCATGAGTGGAATCAAACACAAAAATTGTTGCAATGAATTGATTGATTAAAATTTTCTTCTAGGAATAACATTCCTACATTATTTTCATCTGATTAATGTTAAATTAATGCAGTTGCATTTTTGGACTCAAGAAAAAGGTCGCAAAGTGAGCTATTGGCAAACAAAATTTATATCATTTTTTAAAAGCAATCCAATCTCTAGAACGCATAGTCGTGTATTGGCAGCTAATAATTTCTCTTCTAAAATTTTCCAAGCTAATACACAATAATCAGATAGTTTCCCATTATTGATTTTGCAAGAATTAATGACATTTAAAATCGGCGTTAGAAATTTAATCATGTTTTCTGTTCCTCTTATAGCCATATTCATCACCAAGTTACCAATTTGGCTTTATTAAAATTTTGATGTTCTCGATTTTGCTCCGATGCCTCTTCTAAAATAGACCAATTTTGTAAATGACATTCTAAAGTATAATAAGATTCTAAAATATCGTCTAGTGGTTGCCCAACTATTTGTGATCGATTATGTGCGGTGTAACCAGGGCGTAGCGCACTGAACAAGCTAGAACATTTTTCCTTCTCCCTAATTCTAAATGTTGTTTAGTTGTTTTTTAAGAAAGGCTAAACAACACCTAAAATTTGAAAGGTAATCTTTTATTCGTAAAGTAAACAGCTGTCTTAATTCTTAAGAAATAAAAACATTCGACACAGTGTCGCACGCTGCATTACTGGATGATACACAGTAATTTGGCAGGTCTAATAAAGCGCTGGTTGTGCAACTACCTTTGTAACGGGATATTTTGTCCAGTGTTCACAGATATATGTATATTATATATATTTATTATTAATTCTTGCTCCTCCAAATATTACGCTATCAATGTCTCTTGCCATTCCTCAATTCTCGATCCGACTTTTCTTTTACTTATCGATGCACGTATCTCAAAAATTCTTTTTATCCATAATGTATGTACTGCAACTTCTCGATAGATTTGTTTGGACTTTATCACTTGCTTTACGTTTGATAAAGTTAAAAAAAAACCACCACCTGGTTTTTGGTGTTTTATTTCTTTTGCGGTACTTTTCAGCAAACTTTCAGTTACCACCATTAGTTTACCATCGAAAATGCACAACTTTTCTTAATATGCACTATTTACTTGGCAATATATTCAATATTAATACGGAATAGCAAATTAACGATCAAAATCACAACATTAAACAAATGAAAACATGAATATAATTATATGTATTTATTTATAACATTAAAACACAATTATCAAAAACTCAACAGCAAATATAATCAAAAAAAAACAATATTAATTTTTGCCAAAAAAACTGAATAATAAATCCAAAAACTGAATAGAAATTAATCCTAAATCCAAAATTACAAGCGCTTAAATTTCTATTTAACGGTATCTATATATTACAATTTTATATACATATATATATATATAGATTATAAAAAAAAATCAAAATACAAATTTTAACATTTTGATTTAACCCATGATGGCATTAATTACTTTATACTGAATTTTTAATACATTACATCGGATCGTGATTAAGGATAAGAAATTTAATCAAAGAGCAGTGAAATTCCATATCCTCTTTGATTAAATTTCTGTTCCTTTACAGAAACAAAATATGTACTACTTATGCCATTATTAACATTTTCCTCCTTCTTTTTTTCTATCCAACTGTAGGAAATCTTACTAAAATCCTGAGAAATCACTCGTAATAGCGACCTTTGTTCAGCGTAAATAAACGTCACTGACAAAAATGAAAAGCTCATAATTAAATAATCATACAATTAGACGACTCTTTTGGTCCATGAACTAATTGATGATACAAATCAAACAAACAAAAAAAAATCAATTTAGACACTTTAGTAGCCTATGGCAACATTTGCCTGAGCAAAACTTAAAGTCATAAGTCTAAATCAACTGAAATAATAAAATACTTAACCAGTAATCAACCGTTTTGGTTAAGTTAAGTTAAGAAGAAAAAAAATTATTGCTATTCACGAAAGATTCCTCAGAGAACTCAAAAAAAAATAATTAAACTATGGAGTAAAGTTTTATACTCTGTCATAAGAAGAAACAAACATAGCAGATTTCCACAGCAAGGTTTTTTTGGTGATATGTTATTCTATTTTAATCAATATTGATTTTATTGTGATGAAAAAAAAATCTTCATCCATAGCTTTAAAAATGAAAATAAAAGAAAAAATTAACAATAAACACTTTAGCCGTGTTCGATTTGACTGAAACAACTGAAGCAACTGAAAAATTAAATGCAATTGTTGTTGTTTTTTCAGTTGTTTCAGTCAAATCGAACGCACCTTTTGTCTCTGGGTTTTTTTTTTAAATTTTGATGATACAACGTTTTAAAGGATCTTTAATTATTATTATGACACAAGGTTCTTCCCTAACTTAAGATTTATACAACAAAAAAATAAATTATACATATTCAAACATATATATATATATATATACATGTACTGTACTCTACATCAATGAAAACATAAAAAAAATTTTAAAAAAAAAATCTTTTAATCTGAAGATTTAGTTTGACATTCAGACAACCCCAAATAATTGCATTTTAAATTACAATTTCACAAAAAAAACGCGACCAGTCTTATACTCATTGGCAAAACATGAATTTGCAGACCGAATCATGAAGGTCCCATCCCATAGTACAAACACAAAAATTTTTGAGAAAATATCCAAAGCATTATACCAGTGTCAGCTTATGCCGTCAGCCTTAAAATCCTTCGTATGGAATGCCCCTATCACCTTTCCACTCATGTCCTCCAGCTGATACACATTCGTTCCCAACTTTTCCTTGATTTTACACTTGATCCATTTTGGGGCGAGCTTTGCATTAAAATTTTGTGATGCGACAGATTGTTGGAAGTTTCTCTTCCACACAATGTCACCCGTTTGGTGGTTTCTCACGGTTGAACGCAGGTTGTAGTATCTCTTAGATCTCGAGTATGCCTTGGCAAGGTTCTCTTTTACCAGTTTGTTTATATTCGAAAAATTTCCTTTTAACGTTTGAACCCTAGTCTCAAGTGGGTTGCTTACATCAGGTTGATCCTGTTGTTCAGTGTGTGTTGATCCATAGCCAAAATGAACAATTTCTCTACCAAAATTCAGAAAGTATGGCGTGTACCTGTAGATTCGTGACGAGCCGTTCGTATTGCACACGCAATGTTATGAAGTTGTTTATCCCATTCTTTATGGTCCTCTTTTAGATAAGATCGAATCGCTGACAATACCACCCGATTTATTCGTTCAGCAGGGTTGTTCTGAGGATGATAGTATGCATTTCGGTAGTGATTAACGCCGTTATCTTTTAAAAATGTTTGGAAAATATTTGAAATAAACTGTGGCCCATTATCCGATATCAGCGTACGAGGTGTTCCAAAAATAGAAAATACGTGTTGTTCTAGAAGCAAAAGAGTCAGTTTAGAATCCGCTCGACGCATAGGAAATAACAACACAAATTTAGAGAACACATCTAACACAACCAAAATGTAGATATTTCCAGATTTTGATCTTGGAAATGGCCCCAAGTAGTCTATAGCAATGGTTTGCCACGGTTGATCTGCGATTTTTGGATCACCCATTGGAGAACGTGGTATATAACTATCCTTCGAAGCTTTACAGATCTCGCAGTTTTTAACATACTCTCGAACTGCTTGATCAATATTTGGCCAGTAATAATATTGTTTTACTCTATCTGCTGTTTTAGATGCTCCTAAATGAGCTGACAATGGATCATCATGTAGTTTTTCTAATACACCTCTTCTTCCAGTTTCTGGTACCACGAGTTTCAATAAGGAATTCGGATAACGTCTGAAAATCTGATCATCAATGATAGTAAAATCTGCGAACTGTTCTTGCTGTGCTATAGTACCAGCCTTTAACCTTTCATACCAGCTATCTCCTGTAGTTACAGAAAGTAAGTCACAATTCATTGAGCGAGATAAAGAATCTGGCACCACATTGAATTTACCCTTCCTATGCTTCAAAGTGAAATTATAGTGTTGTAATTTTAAAGCCCATCGACCCAATCTTCCGCTAGGATCGTTAATATTATGCAGCCACAACAACGACGCATGATCGGTAATTACTGTAAAATGGCTACCCTCAATATAAGGCCGAAAGCGGTCGATTGCCAATATCACTGCAAGACATTCTTTTTCTGTGGTGTGATATTTCCTTTGTTGATTTGTTAGCTTCTGACTATAAAAAGCTATTACTTTTTCGTTTTCACCACCTTCCTGAGTTAACACAGCCCCGATACCAACATCTGACGCGTCTGTCTGGATAGTGAATTCTTTTTCGAAATTTGGATTTGCGAGAATAGGAGGAGAAATTAAAAGAGTTTTAAGTTTTAAAAAGGATTCATTTGCCTCTTCGGTCCATTGGAAACGTTTTCCTTTCTTTAAGGTATCCGATATGGGAGCAGAAATGGTAGAGAAATTGTTAATACATTTTCTATACCAGCTGGCCATTCCGATAAACCTACGTACCGCCTTAGATGAATCTGGCACTGGATAATTTAGTATACTTGACACCTTCTCCGGATCGGTCCTTAACCCTTCTCGTGAAATGATGTATCCTAAATATTTCATTTGGTGTTGTAAAAATTTTGATTTGTCCAAATTTATTGTTAACCCGGCTTGGAGAAGGCGCTCTGCAACGATTCCCAACAATCTGAAATGGTCGTCCAAATTTTCAGTAGAAATGATAATATCGTCCAAATAAACAAATACTTGGGGTTCAAGATCCACTCCAAGTACTTGATCCATTAAACGAGCCTGCGTTTGAGGAGCATTATGTAAGCCAAATGGCATAACTTTAAACTGAAAGTGACCGCGTGACGATATCGAAAATGCAGTCTTTTCTTTCGAGCTCTCTTCCAATGGAATTTGCCAGAAGGCGTCAGACAAATCCACGCTTGACAAAAAATTGGTGCTCTTAAAACGCCCTAAAATTCGTGATATGTGAGGTAAAGGATAGGCATCTGGTTTCGTCACAACATTCAGTTTACGTGAATCTAAGCAAATGCGAATCTTCCCGTTCGACTTAATTACCGGCACTAATGGATTGCTCCAAGGACTTATCGAATTCTCAATTACATTTAGGCGTAACATCCTGTCAATCTCCTTATCAACTTTTTCTTGGACAACCGGCGACATCGGATAGTTTCTTTGCTTAATTGGTCGCGCATCACCAGTATCAATAAAATGTGACAAAACGCTGGTTCGACCAATTTTATCTACCCCAGAAAGTGGAAATTTTGATAAAGCTTTTTCAAATTCTGTTCTTTGATTAATTGTTAAAGGTTCCGGAATTTCCGATATTATTTTAGAAAAACCCGACACTCCTAAACTTTCCACCACTGGTTTAATACAAAACAGTTTCCAAAAATCCATTCCCAGAACCAAAGTGTTTGTGATTGAAGGCACTACAAGTGTTGGCACGACACGCGTTTTCTCATTATAGACAAACGGTACATTTACGTATCCTTGAATTGCATGGTTAGTTCCATCTGCCGTTGATATTGACGAATGAATCGGATAGATCTTTAACTCCAAAGCTTTAATAATTTTATCCGAATTCTTACCAAAAATAGTGCAACTTGCACCAGAATCTAGAAGCCCTTCAATTTCCATACCCAATACGGTTACTTCAATTGTAGGTCTACCATCATCCGAATAATTAACTATCCCATTAATGACATTAGAAAAATAATTAAATTTAGACACAGGAAAATCTGATTGGGTTTGAGTCGAGTGGTCACGGACATTAGAATGACTCTTACCTCTAACTCCTAACCTAAGTTTTCCGACTTTGGTATCGAGCATCTCATACAGTCCATTGAAGTAACTTCTGGAGCTCCGCATTTAAAACAAAATATATGTGCCCTTGCTTCCAGACAAGTTTGAAAAGGATGTCCTTCTTTACCACAGTTCCAGCATTTTACTGCCTTTGATATTTTCTTCTCTATGATAGACACTGCCCCATTATCAGCGGATGACTCCTTGTTATCAACGAAATCCTGCTCTATGCCTGACGAATTCAAACTTGATACTTGATGTCTCGCTTCAGTTGGAATTCTTCGAGCCGTGAAAACACCTGAACCTGAAATTATGTGCCGTCGTGAAAGGTTATACCGCAAATCCTCGATTCTCTTGCAATATCGAGCCAGTTCTTCTATGGTATCTATTTGAGTTATTGGTAGTTTTTCCAAATAAAAGGGTAATAAATTTCGAATTATACATTTTAATTTTTCTCGTTCTGGAACGGGTTCGAGAAAATTTTGAAATTGTAATTCCATTTCTGCTAAATAAATATTAAAGTTTTCCCCTTGTTTTTGAAATCGCTTGATAAGGTCCTGCATAAGCCAAAAATCATGGTCGTCTGGAAAAACACCTCTCGTAAACCCCGAACCAATTGTTGCCAGTTCCTATATTTCTTATAGGATGCTCTATACCATACTTTTGCTGGTCCATCGAGAAGATGATAAATCGCAGAAAAAAGATCATTGTCGGACACTCGTTCAGCTAACGCATACATTTCAACTTGTTTTAGAAAATCATTTAAAGACAAACCATCCGAACGGCCAGTAAAACACAGCTTCCATTTGTGAATTGGACAAACCCTAAACTTATTTCCAAATCTATGAACATTAGACATTCTAGCCGAACTAGCCTGAGGTGGATCGGCCATTGCTTCCCTAAATCTGGGAATCAGGTCATTGCTAGAGTCAGAATCAGAAAATCCATTAAATTCTTCTACTTCAGATGTACCAGACAAAGTTTTATGTTTGTTCGAACCCATAGCTTTTGTAAATTGGGGATTTTGTACGACTGAATTTCTTTTTGATATCGCTCCCAATATTGGTTGACGATTTATAAAGGTGTCTATATTAGTTGGTTCATAACGGTGATTCGATTCATTATGCGTTTGAATGCCATGTACACTTTCTCCTTCAGACACTACAGCAGCTGAATCAATCAAAGTTTCCACTGTTAACATCATGTTAACTAGTTTTGGTTTTAAATCGGAATTAGCAGGTAACGTATTATTTAACCGTTCTAATCTAAGTTTAAGGTGAACAAATTTAGAATTGAATCTTTTAGGTTCTCTTTTCCTTTCTGCTAACGGAGCTCTAGTTAATGAATTAAACTTGTTTTCACAAATTGTAAATTCCTCTAAAGTATTCGTGCTCACTGTTCTTGGAACACTTTCTACCCCTTTTGTTTCATTACGCATGTGAGCTCGTAATCTACGCCTTAAAGTCTGGGTAGATCCAGATCCCGAGACACCACGAATGTTTAGTTCGTATTTTAATTCATTCGCACTTAGATTATTACTATCCATTTCCTTTCTCTTTTCCTTCCAAAAACTCAAGAAAACAAACCCCCAAACCTAGTGTACACTTCCTTCATGTAAAACCAACCAACTCTCAAAAGAAATAATCAAACAACAACAATTATAACTTAATATAATCGACAAGATAAACTCTTCAAAATTCGTATCTGCAAACATTCATATTAACACAATACACAACATTTAACCGCAGAAAATTAATTTGCTACTAACTGTAACCATTCACAGTTAAGATCAAACAAAATAAAATTATAAAAAATATTTACTAATAACGCACGATCAAACTATCTTCAAATTAAAAAATTTCGTACAGGTTTTCAATACGAATAACAGTAATGTATTTTATCTTAAAACAAATATTTTGAAAACTATGCAATTTTTGATTTAATTAACACAAAATCACTAATTCCCAAATTTTTGCAATAGGAAAACGATGAAAATGAAATTAAATTAAATGCTATGAAAAAAAACTATAACTACCGATGAAAATCACTTATAATAATATAAATACAAATATATATAATCAAGCACATTGCAATAATATAAAAAATAACTGAATTGTAAGCAAAATATGAAATTATAAAAATTTAAAATATAAAAAATTTGTTGAATACTCAAGTATATATATGTATCCAAAGTTCCATGTTATCGGCGCCAGTGTAACGGGATATTTTGTCCAGTGTTCACAGATATATGTATATTATATATATTTATTATTAATTCTTGCTCCTCCAAATATTACGCCATCAATGTCTCTTGCCATTCCTCAATTCTCGATCCGACTTTTCTTTTACTTATCGATGCACGTATCTCAAAAATTCTTTTTATCCATAATGTATGTACTGCAACTTCTCGATAGATTTGTTTGGACTTTATCACTTGCTTTACGTTTGATAAAGTTAAAAAAAACCACCACCTGGTTTTTGGTGTTTTATTTCTTTTGCGGTACTTTTCAGCAAACTTTCAGTTACCACCATTAGTTTACCATCGAAAATGCACAACTTTTCTTAATATGCACTATTTACTTGGCAATATATTCAATATTAATACGGAATAGCAAATTAACGATCAAAATCACAACATTAAACAAATGAAAACATGAATATAATTATATGTATTTATTTATAACATTAAAACACAATTATCAAAAACTCAACAGCAAATATAATCAAAAAAAAACAATATTAATTTTTGCCAAAAAAACTGAATAATAATAAATCCAAAAACTGAATAGAAATTAATCCTAAATCCAAAATTACAAGCGCTTAAATTTCTATTTAACGGTATCTATATATTACAATTTTATATACATATATATATTTGGATTATAAAAAAAAATCAAAATACAAGTTTTAACATTTTGATTTAACCCATGATGGCATTAATTACTTTATACTGAATTTTTAATACATTACACCTTAGAGGTCGCCAAACATACGTCGAGTTCCGTTATTTAAGTCCAAGATGAGAGTACAAGGAGTTCCACAAGGTGGAGTTCTCTCACCTTAATTATTTAATATCTACTTAAGCAGCTTACCTGCCCTACCAGAAGGAATAACCATCACTTCATATGGCGATTGCACGGTGCTTGTAACAGGTAATTACCTCTAGAACAACTCACCAATATCCTAAACACCTACCTTAACATCCTGAATGATTGGTTCAAAACAACAAAATTAAAACTTTCTACTGAAAAGTCCACTTCAAAACTTTTCACCACATGAACGAAATAGGTAAACACAACACTAAGTATCTACATTGAAAACATACTCATTCCTACAGTAAAAAACCCTAGACTGTATTGGGACTATATGTCATTTTATGGCCCACCGGGATCACCTGCATGAAGAATGTAACATACTGCCAGTTCGTCAATATAATGAAATGCTAGCTAAACAATATCTATTAGTCTGTCACAAAGAGCAACATACTTGTATTGATACCTTATAAAAATTGAACCACCTAAAGACATAAGGACAGCAAGATGCTTTCTGCATGAGGTTGGAGACTACCAAGTCTCTCAACGACGAGGTTTTTTATAGAACAAGCTTAAAAACATATCATTCTAAAACTTTTGAAGGCGTTATAAGGAACTACACTCCAAATCGAATTCTAATAGAAAGCCACCGAAAGTCGCTGCCGAAGAGGTCCAGCTACACCGTAGCACCAGATCCATCCTAGCTCAACTAAGATCCGGTTAGTCACGCATTCTAAACAACTAGATAAGCAGAGTTGATCCTGAAATTATTGAAGTGTCCCGCATGTAAGGGCACGCCGCACGATGTAGACCACTTATTCAAATGTCCTAAAAATTCAACCAACCTGACGAAGGAAGATTTATGGTACCGCCCCAGAGCAGAAGCAGAGTTCCTGAATCTGGACATGTAGCCGGCGGATTAGCATCAAACCCGTCGCTACAACAACAACAATTATCGGCTCCGTTAATTTTGCCTACGTCCGCTATCCTACGTTAATATATTCATGAGTAATCATGACGATATACTCATTTGTCATTATCTAAAGGAAAGAACGTCTTGAATAGAAATTTTCTTTCGAATTAAATCAAACTTTTGTAGACTCTTCTCAGCATGTGAAAATTTGGTTGTTGTTTGTATACAGATATTGCACCATCTTTGAGATACAAATTATGGATCGTCGAAACTTAACATCAAATCATAATTCCCTATAATACTGTCGTACTAATTTCTGATTTCCTTGTTTTTTATAAATATTGTCCACTAGTAGTGACTCGGATGAAATTGAATGCAACATCGTTCAAAAAAATTCTTTAAAATTAAAATTAAATTTCTAATTTCTTTTATTTTTGTTTTATAATTAACAAGAATTTTTGGGTGAATAATTGATTTTGTTTAAAAATTTCTTAAAAAAAATTAAATTTTCGTGCGTCATGCACGATATACAGACCTGGATTCGAATTCGGGATTATTTTTACAGATTAGAACTACGGATGTTCTGCTGCGTGCCACTGAGCCCTACAGTACAAACATTCATCGTACATATTTTATTAATAACTTTTTTATTAATAGTTAATAATTAATAATATAGTAAATAATTTATTAATAATATCTAATCGTTTTTGTCGTATACTCCTTTAATTAAACATAAAAAAATACCAAAAAAGGCGATAATTTTACGAGTTTACAATGTCTAACTAGCCCCTTAAAGAACCATCATAATTTAGAATATAGATTTACATCACAACTTTTGAGATATAAAAACGTGCGTATTTTTTTGGAAGCCACCACCTCTAACAGGTTTGTACAATTTTAAAGGAAAAACCTTTCACATATGTTAAGTTGCACAAAACTAATTAATTCCATAGTGATCATAACAATATTATTAGATTAGTCATTGACGGATACAATTACACGTTGAACCTGTTACAATGAATTCTGACGCGAACGAAACAAAACGAGCTGAATACGTACAATCCTTGAGCCAGCAGTACATACAACAAGGGAAACAAGTTGTTTGGATGGATGAAACAAATTTTAATTTGTTTTGTCGTCGAACGAGATGCCATGCAAGAGTTGGGAAAAGAGCAGTACAACACCTTCCAGCATCAAGAGGTCCTAACATTCATTCCATTGGAGCAATTTCAACTACAGGAACCGTATACATTGAACGCAGAAGGGGTTCATTTACAGTCCAGTTAGCAAACGCTTGGGTAGTTGTTTTAATGCAAAAGTGGCAAGATGTGTGAAATCAACTAGAAGATTTTGTGATTGTTGTGGACAACGCACCTTGTCATTCGAAAGAGTGATCGATGGTACGCCAGCTTCTCTTTTGCGGTTGGAACCATATTATCCGATGCTAAATCCCATTGAGATTATTTGGTCTAAAGTGAAATCGTATGCCACAAGCAACATTCGTGTTTTAAACGTTGCAAGTTCAGGCGTAATGTAACAAAGATTATTGTTCTTGGACGATATTATATACAAAGATCATGAAACGAACACCATAACTGGGGGTGATCGCGTTCGTGCTATGCAACACTGTACAGTTCACGAAGCTAGCGCCTTGTCAATGAATGACATGTTGGTCGGACGATAATTTATTTAAAAAAGTACTAATACATACTATGTATATACTTGGATCTTCATTTCAATTTTTCGCTATCTTTCTTCTATATCACGGTTCGCCTACCATGAGTTTAAATAAAAATAGGTGGCCCTGGTTTATCTTAAGGGGTTCTGCCTAAATGTTGATAATACTTTGATTTGATTTTTCTTTAAATATCGTTTTATACGGTAAGATTCCTTTGATCAATTTTTTTTGTTGAACATTGTTTAATGAAATTGAAAAATGAAAGTTTAATCTGAAACAATTACATTTGTATATCAAAACTATATGTATTTGAATTAAACACATGATTGAATTAAACATTTGAATTAAACACATGAACAAATATGTTATTGGTTTGCAATTGTATGTAATACATGTTTCTTCAACTAAGAAAGATAGTTGATACATCGATTAAAAGCTCAAAATTACAAAATGGAATTCGCACAAATACTATATACAAAGAAGCATAGCTTATGTATAATCAAACATGGATAGCAATTATGATAAACAAACTAATTAAAAATGTGGTCCTTAGCCGGCAACACTTTTGCAATAGTGATTTACAAACAGTTACAATGCATTAATACCAATGAATTTTTAATATCTGCCCGCCCGCAGGAACATATGTAAAATTTAAAATTTTGGATCTATGGGTGTGACAAAGCCGCGTACTTTAGTATCTGCTATTGGCAAATCAGTTAACGTGAGATATCGTATACTACTGACAATGGCAGTAAGATATCACTTATATTAAGGGTATAAGTGATATTTTAGGGGTGCTGGCGGATGTACTTTTTTCAATCAACGATAGTACCCTTAGTCTTAGTTATGGAATATTCTTTGACGATAACGCTCTATTTTTTTTAAAATACAGTGTGATAGGAGTAGGAATTACAATGTGTGTCACAACAACACATAAAAACCTTTTAATAAAAACATACATAACAACATGGTTTTTAAGGTGTTGATGGCCGTAATTTTTTTATATGTTTAAAGAATGAACTTTTTGCTTGCTCCAACAAATGAGCTTCCATATAAATATTATATATGCTGGCTTGAGGAAAACAATGCGTAACATGATCTTGATATATGCTTCTAGTACTAGGATATATAGGAACCTAATTTTAGCTTTGTTCCTGCAAATTTGAAAAAAAAAGTATATTATTTTTATTTCCTCCATCCTATCATGAAATATTGCCCTATGTCGTACATTATTATGTGAAAGGATTTATTATTAAGTTTTCCATTCTTTAAGAAGAATATAAAAAAAATGTGCGTCCATCAACGTCTTAAAAAGCATTATGTTGTAGAACCTAGGTCTTAAAAGGTTTTTATGTGTTGTTGTGACACATATTATAATTCCAAATATGTCACATATTTTGAAATTGCACAAACTTTATTGAACTTCGGTGAAAAATATGATGAACAATGTCATTAAAGTTACAATTTTGAATGGAAAATTCGAAGAGGAAGATGTAGTGTTGCCACGACAGATAGGCCACATACTTCAATGATCCCAACAGATTCAAACGTTTAGTTTCCAGTGCAACTCGCTTTTGCAATTACCATCAACAAAGCACACGGACAGTTACTGCAAGTAAGTGGACTAGATTTGGAGAATCCGTCCTTCACACATGGACAGCTGTATATGGCTGGCGCGTTAGGAAGAGATTCTGACTTATTCGTGTACGCACCAGACGGAAAAACAAAAAATATAGTGTACCCACAAGTAGTCGAATAAATAAATAGAATTAAAACGACATTTTATGGCAATATGCGACGGATGTTAAATAAACAAAAATTTTACGCTATTTGGTGTAAAAAATAAAATTTTGAGATTTTCTGAGTGATTAAGATCAAAGTAAATATTATAATTCACTTGAATGTTGCAATTTGAAAGTATTTTTCATTTTCTCTCAGAAAAACTTCTTTAGAACAGTTTTTGTGTGTTTCGTGTCGGGTACAAATACAATGAATGAGCACTGTGAATATTTGTGAATCCATTTTTGTTTTGTATAATGTTCTATATAGAGATGAAACACCTCTACTAATTCAACAAGTCATTTAAATTGTTTTATTGCTAGCTTGAAAACTTATTTAATCGCTAATTTTTTATATATCCGAACAAATCAGCTAGAGTGCTGATTATTTTTCATTCATATTTTTAAAAAGAAAAATTAAAAATTATGCTGCCATTTCTCATTACCACCTTTTGAAACCATTGCTACTACGTCAACAAAATGTCTGCGCAAAAACTTTATATATAAGCGTAGCAAAGCACGCCGGGTCCTGCTAGTACTAAAATAAAATATAAAGTTAATAAAATGTGTTTTATTTGTGAATTACAATTAACGTTTTCTGAATTACAATTGACTAACCTGAATTATAATTTACGCTTTCTGAATTACAATTGGAAAAGGTGTAGTGCAAAAAGTACCTTAAGATCGAAGAAAAAATGTTGTGTGCAACACGTGCAAAAAGAATATTTGTTGCACTCAGCATCGTTGCAGTAACTTTATGCATCGCAACAAACTTTATACATCGTGCAACAAATATGCACTTTTTGCACTAGTTACACAAATAACTATTTTACATTTACGGAACCCTCAGCGAGTGAATTAGTTTCGCATTTGACAGATATTTTGTTCAAATCTAGACATACACACATAGAAGTTGTTTGTTAAAAAAGCGGACTATATTTTTTTAGTCCTAAGTATAATGCATATCCGACTTATACTTATTTCAAACTTTTCACCTTGTAAATTACATAAGTTGACTGATACAACTGAAAAAACAACAACAATTGCATTTAATTTTTCAGTTGCTTCAGTTGTTTCAGTTAAATCGAACACGGCTATAGTATCGATAATTACAGATAATTATAATTTTTGTTTTTATCAAATTTTTTTGTAGACACGTAAGTTACACGAAAAAGTTAATGGACCTTTTGATTTTCAGTATATACAAATATCGCTAAAAAACTAATTAATTTCTTGCCATATTCATCTATATATTTTGTCAAAAAAATCAAAATTTATTTATGAACGAAGGCTCTAGTGTCCCAAGTAACATACATTTTGATGTGTGAAAAAAAAATGTTTTTACCGTAAGTGACAGAGGAGTTAAAAAGTAGAATTGCATATTCGCCTATGTTCCAGTGTATGCTTATCATAATCGATAATCCGAGATCGATGTTATTCAATGGTCAAATTTAAACGTGTTCGACGACCCATCAAAAAACAAGATCCCAAATACAAACAAAAAACATACCGGAAGAAAGGATATTTAATATTGTGAATTGATATTCAATATTGTGAGTTATTGGAAGCATTAAAATATTGAGACGATTATGGAATACGATAGAACACAACACAATAGAACATCTTTCGAGAAAAATACTCTTTAGAGAAAATAGTTCTACAAAAGAAATATAAAAATCAATAAAAGATAACAACGTAACCAAAGAACACATAATAGGAAGTTTTATCCTATAAGAATTGGTAAATAAACAAATTGAAAAGAATAGATTTCACACCTATGTGTCAATATTTGAAAATCGTGTTATTATGTTTATGTTGATAAAAAAAGGGTTTGTGTTCTAGAATATTGTTACGATTCAGAAAAATCTAGACGATTACGGTCACTTCCAGGAAAATAAAATCAACAAAACACAACAGACAAATTAATGAAATGAATATTGTTGTTGTTGTCTCTTCTTAGAAATAGGGTCAACATAAACGATTTTATGAATCAAATCAACATAACGTAAAATAATCGAATATTCTAATATTTTCTCAAGGTTTCTGGAAAGTGATGTCGAATTATCTAGAAGTATTGCAGAAGGTATATAAGAAAATTACCTATTGTAGTTTTGAATTAGTGTTATTTTAGACCTGCGACAGTAAAGTGAAATTAAATTTAAAATTAGTTTATTTTAAACCTGCGATTGTGAAGTTAAAATTATAAAAGTGATCTTTAAATTAGTGAATAAAGTTATAAGTGTTATTGAGTAGAAATAATTTGTGTATTATTTTGAACGTTGAGTTACTGGAAATTTCTACAATAAACCGTTGGAGTTTCTGAAGCTGTTAAAAGAATATTCTAGTTAAGAATATTGTTTGCTGCCTTGTTTTCCTGTTGTTGTGGAACAGTTAAGGTGTTGAATACTTAATAAAACCTGGTGTGTTTGCTTACTAATCAGTGATCGAACTCAGGAAGAGATTGGGAATTACGTTTATCGAATTGTGAGTTAGGCCAATTCGAAGTAAGGTTGGAAAAACGTAACATTGGTGACAGCGGCGGGATTAGTTAGCTGTTAATAATGGTTTTATTAAGTGATTTGAAGGTTCTTGAGTTAAAGAAAGAACTAGAACAACGTGGATTGTCAACAAGCGGAAACAAAACTGAATTAACGCTACGGCTTCGACAAGGTATGGAAGCCAATGGAATGGACGTGGAAAGTTACCAGTTTGGAATTGTTACAACAAATACTGATTCAGTTGATGAGGACAAAAGTTTTGTTGCGGAAACAACATCTTCATTGCCACCTGCAAATTGTGATTTTACGCAGTTAATGGCTATGATGCAACAGATGAGTTTGAACATCAGCCAACAAATAAATTTGAATATGAATCAGAAACTGGATGCCGTAAATACCAGCATGAACCAGATGAATGCTAATATGGCTGTCAATAAAGAGGAAATGAATCAAAGTTTGTCTGCAACCAAGGAAGAAATCAGTAGCAACATCAATCAACAGCTGGAAATAGTCAACAATAACATGGCTACAACCAAGGAAGAGATCAGTTTGAACGTCAAGCAAATAATGGACGAGAAACTTCTCGAAATATCTACTACGTTACGGGAGGAAGTAGGCAGAGTTCATCAAGAGGTGAAAGAGCTAGAGCAGAAAGTACTTGATGAAAACAAAAAGGTACTTGCAAAAGTAGATGATTTCGAGAAACGGTTGCAAGATGTTGAAACGAATAAAGTCACTTCACATGTGGTACAACAAATAGCAAATATTAAACTAAAGCCACCATCGTATGACGGTACCACATCTTTCGGCATCTTCAAGTTCCAGTTCGAGACCGCAGCTGATCAAAATGTTTGGAACGCTGAAAATCGTCTTGCTGCATTGATAGTTGCGCTTAAAGGTGAAGCAGCTGAAGCATTACAGGCAGTACCAGAAAACGATCGCAAAAGTTATGCTGAAGTGATGAATGCGTTGGAACGAAAATATGGCAGCGACCACAAAACGGAGCTATACCGGATCGAGTTAAAGGGTCGCTTGCAACGGAATGGAGAAAGCATGCAGGACTATTCTTCGGCAGTGGAGAGGCTTGTACATTTGGCACACTCAAATACTCCACCATATTTTATGGAGAAAATGAAGATCGAGGCCTTCATTGATGGTATCCGAGAATCAGAAACCAAGATCAAAGTAATGACTACACCTAAGGCGACTTTCCATGAAATTGTCGCATACGCAATGCAATATGAGATGGTACAGAGGATGTGTATGCCATCTGGTGGATGCAGAAAAAGGAATGTAGAGGGGAACATCAAAACGGAAGTTTTGGCACACAGAGATAGAAGCGACATCAGATGCTGGGTATGTGATGAAGAGGGTCACATGGCACGGGAGTGCAAGACAAACGGGGAAGCAGACAGATTGTAGTCTTCTGTGAAGAACAGAGGAGTAGAAGAAATGGAGCACTTAGGGTTCAGGAACAGCAGTAGAAAACTCCTGTGCTGGATATGTAGGAAATCGGGCCATATCTCACAGGACTGCTGGAACAGGAAGCGTGATAGATCTTCGTCTCCTATTCAACGGAAGCCTGTTGAAGGTGCAACTGTAAAGCCAAAAAGTGAGGAGAATGTTGCCTACATTCCAATTTCAAGAATTGCGGTAAATGGTGAAAGCTTGGGTATCAACGGACAACTTGAAGGTAAAGGTTGCTTCATGACACTGGACACAGGTTCAGCTCGAACATTCGTTCGCAAAGGTTTAATTGACGGTGTTTTGGAACCATCAGATGGATTGAAACTCCAAACAGTAACTGGAGAATGCGCTGAAATAGAAGGTAAAAGAATCGCTGAAATAAAATTGGGAAATAACTGCTATCAACAAGAGGTGCTAGTGGCAGACATTATGGATGAAGTCATTTTGGGGATGGACTTCATGAAGGCGAAGGGATTAGTCTTCGATTTTGGATGTGGAATCCTAAAGGTTAATAATGTTGAGATGCCACTACTTGTGAATGAGGCAGAGTCAACAAATATTGGCAGCGATGAGGAACTACGCAGTGCAGAAGAAAATCCAGCACCATCCATACAGATGAGGGAGAGAAACGTCAACCGACGCAGACGTTTAAACAAACGCCGAAAGTTAAAAAGGAAACAGGTCCAAGTCCATAACGAGGTGAGCGATGTAAAAGAGGTGGTTCAAATAGCTGCAAACGGGGATGAATCGCAGCTGAAAATGAGAATGGTTCGGAGACATGGCATTGTGAAACTCCCAAAGGGAAGTGATAAGAAGCACTTTAGAAATAATGAGAATCCCTACTCATCACGGTGGGCTGACATAAAACAAGGTAATGGTCCAGTACTTAGAAAGAAACCGGAAGTAATTCTAAACAGCCTGGGAAATAGAAAAAGAAAAAAAAAATGTTTGGATTCAACAATTGGAGGAGAGATCTAGATCCTGTTCGGGACGAACAGGCTTAAGTGGAGGGTAATGTTACGATTCAGAAAAATCTAGACGATTACGGTCACTTCCAGGAAAATAAAATCAACAAAACACAACAGACAAATTAATGAAATGAATATTGTTGTTGTTGTCTCTTCTTAGAAATAGGGTCAACATAAACGATTTTATGAATCAAATCAACATAACGTAAAATAATCGAATATTCTAATATTTTCTCAAGGTTTCTGGAAAGTGATGTCGAATTATCCAGAAGTATTGCAGAAGGTATATAAGAAAATTACCTATTGTAGTTTTGAATTAGTGTTATTTTAGACCTGCGACAGTAAAGTGAAATTAAATGTAAAATTAGTTTATTTTAAACCTGCGATTGTGAAGTTAAAATTATAAAAGTGATCTTTAAATTAGTGAATAAAGTTATAAGTGTTATTGAGTAGAAATAATTTGTGTATTATTTTGAACGTTGAGTTACTGGAAATTTCTACAATAAACCGTTGGAGTTTCTGAAGCTGTTAAAAGAATATTCTAGTTAAGAATATTGTTTGCTGCCTTGTTTTCCTGTTGTTGTGGAACAGTTAAGGTATTGAATACTTAATAAAACCTGGTGTGTTTGCTTACTAATCAGTGATCGAACTCAGGAAGAGATTGGGAATTACGTTTATCGAATTGTGAGTTAGGCCAATTCGAAGTAAGGTTGGAAAAACGTAACAATATTATAGCACTATCGAGGCTATTTCATGTAGTATATATAAGAGGTGTTGTTCGAGGATAAAGTTAGTATAAAATTGTTAGCGATACAATTGAGTATAAAATTGTTAGCGAAAGAATTGAGTATAAAAATTTAGCAGTGATATAAGCGACTTGAAATTAACAGTGTTATAAGTAGAAATTATTGTAAGTGATATTGTGAAAAATTGTAACAGAAATATAAGTGGTGAATTATTGTTAGTACAATAACAATTAAGGGGAATAGTAGTAGAAGGAATACTTTCATAAAATCTTGAACGAATAAAATTATAACGTTTAGAAAACCCATTGTGTTTTAATTTCCTGATTTAGTGATCGAACTAAATAATTGTAACTCGGCGAAGAAACGTTACAATATCTTAAATACCAAATTTCAAACAAATTGAATCCTAAAAATTATAGAAGTTTCAAATTCTCCTATAGGCTCTATAACTTTGAATTAAACCATAACGGGATAAATCGTTTGTTAGAAATAAATCGAACAGGTTATTGGTTTTGGTTATGTACATTAAGTTCGATAGACGCTTAGACTGTCGATCTATCAGAGAAATATTGCAGATTAAAAAGAAATTGAGTGATATAAGAAATTAGGTGGACGAAGAAAGTTTACCCAAAGCAGCTTATCTTGAATGAACACATATATTTAATACCTGTTTAATTTAATAACTACAAACCACATAAATCAGTCATGTCAAAGTCCCGGCCCGCAAGCCACTTGTGGCCCGCTGCGTAAATTGTTTGGGCCACAACACTTTTCCACACCTACAAAGTTTTAATTAAAAAATTCATAAATACATACAAAAAAATCCCAGCGGCAGGTATATCCGCTAGAAATAGGTAGATTTCGGGGTCAGACGGTTTTGTGTCCAAATGAAATTAGATAAGTCAGATTAGTTTAAATAAAAAATAGAAGTAGAAACAGAATAATTCAAAAAATTATCGAACCAAATTAAATACATTATCCGAACTAACTCCATCAATACAATTTCGGAACAGTTTTATTTAAGTTGGTTTAAACTACTTTTAAAAACATATTGTTACGTTTTTCCAAACTTCCTTCGAATTGGCCTAACTCACAATTCGATAAACGTAATTCCCAATCTCTTCCTGAGTTCGATCACTGATTAGTAAGCACAAACACCAGGTTTTATTAAGTATTCAACACCTTAACTGTTCCACAACAACAGGAAAACAAGGCAGCAAACAATATTCTTAACTAGAATATTCTTTTAACAGCTTCAGAAACTCCAACGGTTTATTGTAGAAATTTCCAGTAATTCAACGTTCAAAATAATACACAAATTATTTCTACTTAATAACACTTTAAACTTTATTTACAAAATAACTTTACACGAAAACTAATTTAAAGATCACTTTTATAATT
The DNA here is from genome assembly GCA_963693315.1 of Diogma glabrata. NCBI lineage: Eukaryota > Metazoa > Arthropoda > Insecta > Diptera > Cylindrotomidae > Diogma > Diogma glabrata. Next base: position 44,866,242 of record OY856187.1, on the reverse strand, counting down.
TTAACTTCACAATCGCAGGTTTAAAATAAACTAATTTTACATTTAATTTCACTTTACTGTCGCAGGTCTAAAATAAACTAATTAAAAACTACAAAGGTATTTTTCTTATATACCTTCTGCAATACTTCTAGATAATTCGACATCACTTTCCAGAAACCTTGAGAAAACATTAGAATACTCGATTATTTTACGTTATGTTGATTTGATTCATAAAATCGTTTATGTTGACCCTATTTCTAAGAAGAGACAGCAACAACAATATTCATTTCATTAACTTGTTTGTTGATTTTATTTTCCTGGAAGTGACCGTAATCGTTTAGATCTTTCTGTAATCGTCTAGATTTTTCTGCACTCGTAACATTACCCTCCACTTAAGCCTGTTCGTCCCGAACAGGATCTAGCTCTCTCCTCCAATTATTGAATCCAAATACCTTTTTTTTTTCTTTTCCTATTTCCCAGGCTGTTTAGAATTACTTCCGGTTCCTTTCTAAGTACTGGGCCATTACTTTGTTTTATGTCAGCCCACCGTGATGAGTAGGGATTCTCATTATTTCTAAAGTGCTCCTTAACTCTTCCCTTTGAGTGTTTCACACTGCCATGTCCCTGAAGCATTCTCATTTTCAGCTGCGATTCGTCACCGTTTGAAGCTATTTGAACCACCTCTTTTACATCGCTCACTTCGTTATGGGCTTGGAGCTGTTTCCTTTTTAACTTTCGGCGTTTGTTTAACCGTCTGCGTCGGTTGACGTTTCTCTCCCTCATCTGTTTGGATGGTGCTGGATTTTCCTCTGCACTGCGTAGTTCCTCATCGCTACCAATAACTGTTGGCTCTGCGTCATTCACAAGTAGTGGCATCTCAACATTATTAACCTTTAGGATTCCACATCCAAAATCGAAGACTAATCCCTTCGCCTTCATGAAGTCCATCCCCAAAATGACTTCATCCATAATGTCAGCCACTAGCACCTCTTGTTGATAGCAGTTATTTCCCAATTTTATTTCAGCGATTCTTTTACCAGCTACGTCAGCGCATTCTCCAGTTACTGTTCGGAGTTTCAATCCATCTGATGATTCCAAAATGCCGTCAATTAAACCTTTGGGAACGAATGTTCGAGCTGAACCTGTATCCAGTGTCATGAAGCAACCTTTACCTTCAAGTTGTCCGTTGACACCCAAGCTTTCACCATTTACCGCAATTCTTGAAATTGGAATGTAGGCTGCATTCTCCTCACTTTTTGGCTTCACAGTTGCACCTTCAACAGACTTCCGTTGAATAGGAGACGAAGATCTATCACGCTTCCTGTTCCAGCAGTCCTGTGAGATATGGCCCGATTTTCTACATATCCAACACAAGATTTTCCTACTGCTGCTCCTGAACCCTCCGTGCTTCTTGTCTTCGGCTCCCATATTCTTCGCAGAAAACGACGATCTATCTGCTTCTTTAGTTTTCCTGCACTCCCGTGCCATGTGACCCTCCTCGTCACATACCCAGCATCTGATGTGGCTTCCACTTCTGTGTGCCAATACTTCTCCTTTGATGTTCCCCTCTACATTCCTTTTTCTGCATCCACCAGATGGCATACACATCCTCTGTACCATCTCATATTGCATTGCGTATGCGACTGTTTCATGGAAAGTCGCCTTAGGTGTAGTTATTACTTTGATCCTGGTTTCTGGATCTCGGATACCACCAGTAAAAGCCTCGATCTTCATTTTCTCCATAAAATACGGTGGAGTATTCGAGTGTGCCAAATGTACAAGCCGTTCTACTGCCGAAGAATAGTCCTGAAGGCTTTCTCCATTCCGTTGCAAGCGACCCTTTAACTCGATCCGGTATAGCTCCTTTTTGTGGTCGCTGCCATATTTTCGTTCCAACGCATTTATCACTTCAGCATAACTTTTGCGATCGCTTTCTGGTACTGCCTGTAATGCTTCAGCTGCTTTCCCTTTAAGCGCAACTATCAATGCAGCAAGACGATTTTTGGCGTTCCAAACATTTTGATCTGCTGCGGTCTCGAACTGGAACTTGAAGATGCCGAAAGATGTGGTACCGTCATACGATGGTGGTTTCAATTTAATATTTGCTATCTGTTGTACCACCTGTGAAGTAACTTTAGCTGTTTCAACATCCTGCAACCTCTTCTCAAAATCGTCAACTTTAGTTACAACTTTATTCAAGTCACGCTCAAATTCTTCAATTTCGCTTTGAATTTTCTCGACTTTTACATCAAATGCCGTTGACATTTGAAGAAGTTTCTCGTCTAAGTGTTGATTTATGCTAATGTGCAACTCATTTATTTGCTGGTTTATCTCATTTTTATTTTCAGCCAATGTTGTAGTTATTTCTTCTTTGGTAGCAGCCATTTGTTGATTGATGTTGCAGCTGATTTCTTCCTTAGTAGTAGCCATTTGTTGATTAATGTTGCTGCTTTGTTGATCAAATTTTTGATTCATATTCAAATTCATCTGTTGCATCATAGCCATTAACTGCGTAAAATCACAATTTGCAGGTGGCAATGAGGTTGTTGCTTCCGCAACAGAACTTTTCTCTTCATCAACTGCTACTGAATCAGCATTTGTACTAATCACTCCAAACTGGTAACTTTCCACAACTACTCCACTAGCTTCCATAGCTTCTCGAAGCCGTATCGTCAATTCAGTTTTGTTGCCGGTTGTTGCCAATCCACGTTGTTCTAGTTCTTTCTTTAACTCAAGAACCTTCAAATCACTTAATAAAACCATTATTAACAGCTAACTAATCCGCCGATGTCACCAATTTTACGTTTTTCCAACCTTACTTCGAATTGGCCTAACTCACAATTCGATAAACGTAATTCCCAATCTCTTTCTGAGTTCGATCACTGATTAGTAAGCAAACACTCCAGGTTTTATTAAGTATTCAACACCTTAATTGTTTCACAACAACAGGAAAACAATGCAGCAAACAATATTCCTAACTAGAATATTCTTTCAACAGCTTCAGAAACTCCAACGGTTGATTGTAGAAATTTCCAGTTCACAACGTTTAAAATAATACACAAAATATTTCTACTCAATAACACTTATAACTTTATTTACAAAAACCAATTTTAAAATCACTTTTATAATTTTCACTTCACTATCGCAGGTTTAAAATAAAACTAATTCAAAACTACAAGAGGTAATTTTCTTATATACCTTCTGCAATACTTCTAGATAATTCGACATCAGTTTCCAGAAACCTTGAGAAAATATTAGAATATTCGATTATTTTACGTTATGTTGATTTGATTCATAAAATCGTTTATGTTGACCCTATTTCTAAGAAGAGACAACAACAACAATATTCATTTTATTAATTTGTTTGTTGTGTTTTGTTGATTTTATTTTCCTGGAAGTGACCGTAATCGTTTAGATCTTTCTGTAATCGTAACAATATTATTACCTCAGTCAAATTTATTTAGTTGCTCGTTTCGATCCCTAACCTCGCGGAGGTTGATGGTTTATATACAGAGTAACTGTATGTTCTGCTATCTAAGAACTATGTCAGAAAGTAGTCTAACCTGATGGGTTAGACCTGATTTGTTTAACTAATGCGAGCAGTTCATGAGCTTCAATGCAAAATTGTTTAAGCGC